>ML801741.1:263643-288391 GCA_009831015.1 Picea engelmannii | reverse complement strand
GAGATGTCATATTCAATGAGAAGGTCATGTACAAAGATCAGTTGCAGGGAAAGAAACATGAAAAAGAAAAACAAGAATACACAGTGCTTGATGAGATCACTGAAAAAGAAATTCCAAAGGAACTAGAAAATCAAAATGTACAATAGGAGGAACAGCAGGTACCTCAAACACCTGCAAGTGTTGTTAGAAAATATACGAGGTTAAGTATACCCCCTGAATGATACTCTCCTTCATTGTATTATTTATTTTTGACTGATTCTAGTGAACCAAAGTGTTATGAAGAGGCAATGTAGGTAGACACCAAAAGGAAGTGGGAGCAAGGCATGAAAGAGGAAATTGATTCCTTGGTAAATAACCATACTTGGGACTTGGTTCAGTTGCCTGTAGGAAAAATAGCATTGCAGAATAAATGGGTTTACAAGTTGAAGGAAGATGGAGGAGAAAAGCGGTACAAGGCTAGACTTTTTGTAAAGGGGTTTGCACAAAAGAAATGTATAGAGTTTGATGAAATATTTTCTCCTGTTGTTAAAATGACTTCAATTAGAACTATTTTAAGTCTTGTGGTAGTAGAAGATTTGCATCTTGAATAGTTAGATGTAAAAACAACTTTTCTCCATGGGGATTTGGAGGAAGAGATTTATATGCAACAACCACAGGGGTATGAGGTCAAAGGGAAGGAGAATTTGGTATGCAGGTTGAAGAAGAGATTATATGGCCAAAAGAAAGCTCCAAGGCAGTGGTATCTGAAGTTTGACAGGTTTATGATAGAACAGGGTTATAGTAGATGTCATTCTGATCACCGTGTTTATTTTAAAAAGCTAGAAAATGGAAGATTTATTATCTTGCTATTGTATGCAGATGACTTTCTTGTTGTAGGGTCTAATATGCAGGATATAAATGTGCTCAACAAGAAATTAGCCAATTCATTTGCGATGAAGGCTTTGGGTGCTGCAAATAAAATTCTTGGTATGAGAATAACAAGAGATAGGAAAAATCACAAACTAACATTGTCTCAAGGTGAGTACATAGAGAAGGTGTTGGAGAGGTTTAAAATGGCAAATGCAAAACCAGTTAGTACACCTTTGGCCAGCCATTTCAAATTAACTAAGACAATGTGTGCCAAGACATAGGAGGAGATAGAATACATGTCCAGGGTCCCATATTCATCAGCAGTTGGTGGCTTGATGTTTGCAATGGTTTGCACAAGACCAAATATTCCACATGCAGTGGGAGTTATGAGCAGGTATATGAACAATCTAGGTAAAGAACATTGGGAGGTAGTAAAGTGGATTCTCAAGTATTTGAGAGGTATTTCTACTCATGCATTATGTTTTGGAGGTTCAGACACTTTTCTACAAGGATATGTTGATTCATATATGGCAGGTGATAAAGACAACAGGAGGAGCACCACAGGGTATGTTTTTACTATAGGTGGAACAACAATAACTTGGATTTCGAAACTACAAAAGGTTGTTGCACTTTCAACAATAGAGGCAGAGGATGTTGTTGCTACAGAGGCTAGTAAAGAGATACACGGGACTTTGAGTTCCTCGATCTCCTTCTTATAGTCATCGAGTGTGTGCGCGATGATTTGAATCTATTCTTCCGCATTGTTCATGGCTTCCTACGCGCTGTCTAGAATTCTTATGAAGACTTCCTTCAAATTCTGCTCTAATTTATCTGTGTGTTTCTTCTCCTCTTGTGTATCCATATTGAACTTCTCTACCACCATTTCTAATGTATCCTTACCATTTCTAGTTACCTGCAATTTTGTCGCGTTTGTTCTAGCCCGTGATTGCACTTCTTGTGCAACACTGACTTGCAGTTTGTACAATGCCTTTGTTGGTATTTTAGCCAATACAAACTATGCCTGCATCAGGTATTTGAGTGAAATTTGGGATATGGCCTCATCCACCTGCAACATATCTATTGTTATCCAAAATATCAGACTTTCTTGCGCTATGATTTGGATCATGTCTTCTTCATTATGCACAGTTCTGTTCTCTTATTTTGTTTCTCGAGGGATCGGTTCTATTCCCCTTTCTTGCATTTGCGTAGCTTGGATATGTTCCAAGACCTACTTAATGTCGACCAACTCATTCCTTATATTTCATATTTGGTTCTCATCCTCCTCAAATTCTTTTGTTATGCAGTCATGTACCCTCTCTATGACAAGATCGACATCATCCTCAGTAATTATGTATTCCTGGATTTGTTTATGGGCCTTGGACTTCTTGCGTGACCCACCTATATGTATGATTGGTCATTTGGGTGGCCTTGTCCCTTGCATATTACTTGTTACCGACAGGGTTTCCTGTGTCATTGTGTCCCCCCTTCCTTGTTCTTCCTGCGTTGAGGAATTGTCCTTATTTCCTATCTGCACATCCTTCTTTGGGGTGCTTCCCTTCTTTTCTGGCACTATCTTTTGACCAAGCTTCTCTTGTTGTTTTGGTTTCTTGGTCGCATTGTTGCCTCCTACAGATGTCTTGGAAGACCCTGCTTCCACTTCTTTTCCCTTAGGCATGTCCTTGGTGATGACTGGGATATTCTAGTCCTCTTGCCAGGATTTCATTACCATTTCAACTTCCTCTACGTTGATGTAGAATCAAAGTTGTATCCATTCTTTCTCTGCATCCTTGCGTGCTTGAATACACATGTTTTTTTGTGTAGCCTTAAAGTTGGATATCCCCTGGTACTGTGTGGCCACTTCCGAAGTTATCCTCCATGTGTTGGCTATGTTGTCTTGTATGTCAGTGGGATACCAAGAAAAAGTGTTGGCATTACGACTTCTCTGCTCGGAATTCGAAGTACTTCCCAATGACGTGTATCGTGTTGCACAACATTGTCGTACTCTGTCACAAAAATAAGAGTATGGAGGCTCTTTCCATCCAATTAACGCTATCAAGATAATGAGCTAGGAGTAATGGAAATTTGTTCCCAATTCCTGCACATCCTTCTAGTCATCTAGGAACATATTTAGTAAATATGGAGCCCAACTGAGCATGGTGTCGTTTTTGCACTATGTTGTTGCTACGACAACTCCTGCAGGGACCTCCACCTTGCAACATTTTCAAAGGAGCTTGCATGCCATTAGCTTCGTTTCCATCTGAGTGGTTGTGTCACTGATTATCTTTATAATAATGTCACGCGAGACTCTTTTTGTCCCATAAGTCTTCTTCATCTCTTATGCGAGGGCCTTTTCCATAGTTTTATCATCTAGGTACTGCGTGGAATTCTCACCATTTAATGGTAGGCCCATGATGAATACAATTAGCTCCACATCAATTGAAATTGGTTTGTCCAACCACAAAAATCCTCCATGGAGGACCAACAACATCTGTTTGACGCAGTTGTTCACATCTTTCCTCCTGTTGAAGTGGGAAATATCTAACAAGTTAAGGATCCCTGTGTTTACTAAACCTACCACCCACTTCTTTGGTTGTAGCATTGGATCTCCTAATGACCCTATTCCCAGGCTCTCCATATACATTTGTTGTGAAAATTCTTAGAATTTGTTGGTGTCATTGTTGGGCTCTCAATTTGTCCTAAAATATAACCTCTATGCATCATCCAAAGGTAGGTGCTGGCACAAGCATTATACTTGTCACCTACGTAGGTTCTTACCTTCCGTTTTCAATACCCGTCCTCTAGAGATGAAACCCCTACAAAGGGACAACAATCGTAACAAAAGGAACGACAATTGTTCCATTCAAATGAACAACACTACTTGCAAAAGGAACAACAATCATGACAAGGTAACGACAATCATTATATTGGGTTGAACTAATGTTGTATTAATCGAGTTGCAGTACTTGCCCAACTATCTAATTTGTCAAACTGAGGCTCATAAACTCACGAAGCACATGAAAAGTATATGCAATATTGAAGCGAGACTAATCTAATCTAATGTTTAAGATACGACTGAAATTGAATCATTAATCTAATGCAGGAAATTGAAACATGCAACTTGGAATTGAAATTAATCTAGGAATAGGAAATTGCATGATGGAAATTAATCTAGGAATGAGAAATTGCGTAAATGGAATTAATCTAGAAATGGAGAACTACATGAAGGAAAAGAAAATAAAACATGCGAAGAGTTGAATGACACAACAACATATGTGAGCTCACGCCAATGAAGCAATCTTACATTAAAATAATCAAATCAATCTTCATAACAAAATAATGAAAGCATGAAAACCAAATCCATGAATCAAAGATAAGAATCCCTTTCTTTCAAATCCAAATGACTACCATTAATGACTACTCTAATTCTATAATTGATTACTACTCTAATTGAATCCTCATGAAGTGAGAGCACTCTCTTTTATACACGAGGGACTTGAAGATAAGATAACCATCTCATAATTACAGATCCACTTTTCTCTCAACCTATTTCTCATTATTACAAAATATAATCCCTTCAAATCCTCACACATATCTCTCATATATATTAGATAAGATATGCCAACCAAATATCCATGATCTTCTCCTTGAATTATCTCCTCAAATCTTGAAATGGTGGAGGAAGTATTCGAGAAGTCCTTTTGAATTAATCCTTCACATATTCCTACAAATTACAAAGCTCACACATTTTTGAAATATATATGAAAACATGTTGATTTTCTAATATTTAATCACAAATTCATTTTTAATACTAAAATGAATAAAGTGGAAAATAATAAGGTGAAACCCAAGTATATTTATGAAATGATATCATGAAAGGTTAATGGGGAGATGAAATGTGGAGAATGATGAAGGGAAAGGTGGATGAAAATAGGACATTTATGATCCCCAACATACCCCCCAACTTAACTTGTTGCATGTCCTCATGCAACCATGCATGGATCTTCTCAAGAAATTTTGGCATCTGAATGTTGGCTTTGAGTGATGATAATGAATGTTTCCAGGATGGGATTTACATGAGTATCAACTGACATTTTCTTATGGTTGGTTCTTGTGTGACAACCATGAATATAAAGAATGTTGGTTCTTGTGTTAACAACATTCATTTTGTTATTTGTTCTCTTGCTGTTATGATAATAATTTTCCCATATTCTTACTGAAAATATATATGCTATCAATGTGCATAAGGAAACATCATTGAGTATAAGAAATCCATTTTTTGTATATTTGTGAATCATGCCAATATGTATAACAATGTTTATGAAGCAAAGTACAACATAGTATCGTTGGAAAAGAAATGTTCATAACTGGTAAATGAGACGAAAAAAATAGAATGATGGTAGTGGAAAAATGGACTGATGATAATGAATAAAGTCCCCTACCCCCCAACTTAACTTTTTGCATGTCTTCATGCAACGTGGAATAATTCGTAGAAGTGAAAAGGAAAGGGAACATGGGGAGGGAATTTTCCAAATTATTCATTGCTAGTAGTTGAGGAATTACATGATTAAAGTTTAGAAAATAACATACCTCCACTTACCCAAAATGTTGATGAACTATGCAATAGGAATATGGTTGATGCAGTTGCTAGAGCATGGAATATTTCACTGTTGTAGGATCATGTGAAAAGTGGCTGCTGCTGTAGCGACGACTGTTGTCTACTGGACCAGAGAATGTGAAGTGGAGGAATCTGAATTGTTGTTGAATGAATCATGGAAAAGATAAAGTATGAAAGTGGAACTATGGTACTCTCGTATGGCTGAAGTCATGCTATTGTAACTGTTGATAGAGTCATGAAAAGTGTACAGTCTTCACCCGCTACTAAACCTGATGGTACAATTCTAATCATGTGAATGAATGTGTTGATGTCGAGCATGAAAAGAAGTCATTTGATTACCGACCAATGATGAATGTCGTTAACCAATGTGAGGAAACTCATCATTGATGTCAATGAGTTCCAAGGTACCCGAGTACATCTTGCGAAGTGTGAATGAATGAGTTGATGTCGAGCCACTTTCAAGATCTAACAATCAAGGGACACTGATGTATTCCCATGATTGTCAGTGAGAGAACTTGCCATTAAGGCATGCAAGCCTCCAGGTACTCAAAATGGACTCTAGTATATAACCCAGATAAGGTGTTGAGGTCGATGGGGCAAGACTTGTTGAAAGGTGGGCCTTAAGGAATCCCACATCAGTCAATGTGATTTTTGATAAAAAAAGTTGTAGGACTATAAATGAAAAGATCTCAGTAGTAATAGTGTGTATGACAAGGCAATGTAGTCATGGAAAGGGAGCTGGATAATTTTATTGACACGGAAAACTAAATTGAAAAAGATAAAGAGATGTATGTGACTTAGAAAGATAGGCGTGTGCGAAGTCATGAAGGATAATTCAATGGAAGATGGGCTTCAACATAGGGATGATCAATCTGCTTTTAAGGAGAAATGGAGGAAGACATTCATGACGCAAAGGGGTTTATGAAAAGGTTTCTGTGTAACAAAAAACGCCATGATGTTTATGATGAGTAACAACTCCTTCAAGAAGTCAAGGAAACATGTCTTGTTTCAAAAGTTTTTGTGATTTTTGAAAATCACTTCAGCAACAAGATGTGATCGGCTGCGCTCCTGAAAAAACTTAGTACAAATCCTGCATGAAAACTTGTGAGATGTTCAAAAATATGACATGCAAAAAGAAGGAAAAATGCGACAAAGTAAATAAAATGTGTTTGATACCTCTTGTCGTGATCATTGCGCACACGCTTGTTTAAGCGTTAATTGCTTGCTTAGCGTAAAATCGCAAAAACATGTTTCCATTTTCCATTGCGGTTGTTTAGACGTGATCTCCATTCTCCCGTAGCTCTTCAAGGCCTCTATTTTTTTATGTTTAATGAAATTTGGCATTGTCTACATCTTTCCAACAATAGTATTAGCACTTCTATATGGTCCTTTAATAGACTATATACAGTCTATTCATCCAAATATACTTCTATAAATTGATGTATTAATTCCTTAAAAGCAGCTATGATTACTCTTGAAAAAAATGGTTGGTGCATTCTACTGCCCAAATGGCATGACTCTATATTGGTAGGATCCCCATTCTATAGCAAAATTACTCTTATACATGTCCTCTGGAGCTATTTTGATCTGATGGTAACCTGAGAATCCATATGTAAATGAATATGCTTCTTTTCCTCCCACATTCTCTAAGACCTCATCTTTAAAAGGAGTAGTAAAAGGGTCATGCAAGCAGGAATCATTGATTTTTCTCAAATCTACACAAATCTTTATCCCCCCTTGTTTATTTTCTTGGACTACCATAAGACTGATCCATTTAGATTATTCAACTGGTTCTATAATGTGAGCTTCCAACATTCGATCAATTTATTCTTATACATTAGATTCAATCAATAGGGTCTCCACTTGACAGGTCTAGCCTTAGGTTTGAGGGGTATTTTCATCTCACCTAGCTCCCCTGCAATGCCTTTCATCTCTGTAAAGGTTGTTGGAAATAGGTCATTGTATTCGCATAGTAACTCTGTTATTATTTATATTGTTTTCTCATCCTAGTAGTCTCTAATACTCGCCATTTTAGGATTGTCATTCGCCCCAATGTTCACTTTCTTAACCTTGATTGGTGCAACAAATACTTCTGATTCTAAAGATGGACCTTCCACCTCTCTTTCTCCTTCAATTTCTATAATCTGAATGTTGCGTGGATCATCTTCATCTGGTGCTTCTTCTTCCACATGATAGTATGAAAGTAACTCTTTGAGTGTCTATCTATTCTGTTGTTGATATTATTTCATGATTTCAACCTCTGGTTCATAAATAAATATCACTCCCCGTATCAGCTTCAGCGTTGAATCAATGTTGGGGTTCTCATGTTCAAATGAGAAAGTTACCACAAAGTTTTACTTTAATAATTTCCATTTTGTAGTGCCTTTGCGCATCTCCAAATCTATATACCAGTTTCCTAGGATTCCTTCCAATGTATGGATAAAGTGATGAGGTCATTCCTCTTGTGGTGTCATCCTCCATTGTGTCTTTCACTTCTCCAAGTGTTCCATTGGTGTTCCTTGTCCATCATACCTCTAAATTTTATTGCTTCCCTGTTCTGTGCCAAATCTAATGCGCAATAGTCATTTACACTGATACAATCCTTAATTGTTTCTTTGTGCTCACCCCACCATCTTGCAGGTGTTTCCTTGAGTGTAATATCTAGGGCTACGAGCCTATGATTTTCTAGCAGTTCATCTTCATATTTTGTCCAGAATTCCTCTAAGTCATTTATCCCATGAAAGTTGGGAGGTTCTCTTATCTCTGTACCAAACCATCTTACTGTGCGATCTATTATTGCACACCTCCTTGTGGAAACTTCATGTAACTGTTGTTGCCAATTATCCAAATCTGTGTCTCAGTCGGAAGCACATGATGTAATGCTTCTACAACTGAGTACCTCATATGCAGTTGGGTTAACATATTCCTCTTTTCATGTGGTGGTTCTATACAATTGGTTTATTTCTTCCAGATCCAAACAAGTGGCCTCGACAAACCTTTCTCCTTCTAAAGGATCCACTGGTGCAATGACTCTATATTCACCTGATTCAAAAGTCATTTTTCTTGTCTTCAGGTTGATTATAGCTAGGTTATCAAATTCCCAATCCAGTCCAAGTAATGTTGAGTAAGGTTTCATGCCATCTACTATCTCTACCACTTCAAAATATGCCATAGTGCGCACTCCATACAGATCTATTGTAGCACCCTGTGTTGATTTTCTAATTTCAGGTAGAAGGTGAATAACCTAAGGTAGGTTCCCCCATACACTACCACGTCTTCTTAGGTAATACATTTACCTCAAAGCCTAAATCTAGAATAACATAACCCATATTAAAATCTCTAAATTATGAATTCTCTACTTGTCCTTGTTCTTGTATGGAGATGATTGACTATTTTTTGTTCTAACTTTCCTTCCACTTTGTTGTTACATCTTTATATCATATAACTTTTAAAACCTTAACATATGATGGTTCATTCAATAACTTAACACAGGATTGTAGAAAATTCTTTATGGTACTTACTTGCTCTAGAGGTTGTTCTTTATTGGTATGGTCCATTGAGAATGGCATCCCATATATTTGTGGGTTTTGAGGTTGTTGTGCGAATCATGTAGAAGCAACATTCTACTTGAGACACTCCTATCTGGCTTCCTTAAATGTTTCCTTTTCTTTCTGCGCATCAAACTGCTTCTGTGGTCCATTGTTCTTCTTAACCCATTGGTGTTGATCTGGATCGCATGATACTGCATAAATTCCTATCTTGGCTCCTCCTAGAGTGACTATATTGATGTTTCTCCCATCATCCCTGTCTTCTACAGAAATCCATTAGACATTCTGGTTATTCTGGTTCCTTTTTTCTTGGATCTTCCCGAAGAGTGTCAGACAATCTTCTATGTTATGATTTGCTACGCGACAGTACATACTTGTCACTGGTGGGAGTGGAAAATTCCTTGAATAATGTCTTGGTTGTTGGTAGTTGTGGCACACTATTGGTCCTCTGCCTCTCTATCCACCTCAATATCTATGTGGTGCATTGTACTGAGGTACCTGGTTATACTGTGCGAGATTATACTGTGGTTGCACATTATTATACTGCAGTTGTGTGTTGTTGTATTTCTATTGTGCATTATTGTATGGTGGTGGTACCTGGTTGAATTGAGGTACAACTTGTCCTTTCATCATTTATTCTTTCACCTTGTAAGTATCTGAAGTTCTTTCTCTCATCATCTCCATCGTCCTACAATCCTTATCATCATGACCCACTGACTTGCAAAAATTGTAGTATGAACTTTTGGGTACTATCTTATATTTTTGCATCATTGGACAATAATATGGATCATGCTCCTATGTCTTACAAATATTACACCATGGTCCTCCTATTGGCAATGGGTTTGGAACCCCTGTCACCATATACTGCGCGGAAGTTGTACATTCATTCTTATGGTGTCCTTCTATCCTACATAGGGTAGGCCAAACAACTTCTCTTTTCTTCCTTCTATGGTTAAGTTGAAATGTTCTATTCTTCAAATCCTCCTTCAACTCCTCTATTGTTGGATATGTCTACTTATACTAGTTCTCTTCCAGTTGCAAGGCTTCCTACAGAGCCTCTATCTGAGTTTGGAACTTCTGTTGTCTTAATGGGTATTTAAAATGTGGTAAAAGTGAGTTCACAAATAAATTCTTATGTTGCATGTCAGTAATTGCATATTTCAACTTACCTTTCAGACATTTAAACCTCTGATCAATATTCTAAACAAAATCACCTACTTTTTTCCTAATTTCAATCATTTCATTCATGTACTCGTCTTTTGAGATGGCCTTCTGAAATATGTTTATCATTAGTTTTTCACGTCTGCAATAGTCTTTGTTACTCCTAGTGAACTGTTCACATCTAGGATCATATACCAATACAATGTGTAGTCTCTCAGTGTGATTGCTAACTGCGTGAGTTTTGTATCCTCATCTGTGATTTGCTTTGCTTCCAAGATATTCTCACAGATGAATAAGTGATTTTCAGGGTCCTATGATGCCTCTACCCAAAATTCTGGTAATCTGATCGTGGGATCATGTATTTCCATTTTAAATTGTGTTGAACTACTACCTATGTGCCATGTAGATAATTGATTGTTACTTCCTGAACTGGCTCCTCCAGTTCATGCTCCTTGATTGGATATGTGTCCTGTTATTCTTCTTCCACTAAAATTTAGTTTTCTAAACGTTGGTGTTCTTTCTGGTGTACTACTCGCACATGGGGTTGTAGGTTCCACACTCACGGTGATCTGAATTGGAGTTCTACCTTATGTCCTTGACCTTGGTCCTGTTGTTTTCCTTTCATATGTTGCGCCTAGGATTTCCTCAATTTTATCCACAACCTATAGATCCTCTCCCTCTTCATCATCACTTTCCAATCCCTCTCTATCAGCTATGGCTCTCTTCTTGTTATTCATTCTATATTGGTAGGGTACTCCATTGCGTGTCTTTCAAAAATTTTCCATTATCTTCTTTATCTGGTATTCCTCCATCACAATTGGGTCCATGGCATCCTTCTTCTTTCCCTTATCCATCTCTTCCTCCATTTCTCACCCTCATGTCAGTGCTTCCCCCCTTCTCCCATGCACACAGGGAAGTTTAGTTGTCTGATTCCATAGTAATCACATCGTTGTCATAGAATAAAATATTGATTGAAGTATACAATGATCTGATATACCTACCTCCAGGTCCTTTTATAAAATCATTCTCTATTGCAGTGTAATAATTTACGGTATCTACTGCAAATTCGATGATAACCCTACAACAATATTGTCTATCTAGAAATCTATTGCGCATGTAAATTTGTTATTAACTTGTTGTAACTTATTATGGTGAATTAGATGCAGAAAAGATAAATAATTGGGTGAGATAGTTAGAATTCTATTGAAGGATACAAAGGATTGTCGAAGATGAAACAAAGATCCAACTTGCTAGTCTCAAAATGGGAGGCACAACTCTCATATGGTGGGAAAGAAAAACTAAAGATGATCTCAAGAAAAGTGGTAAAACAATATCTTCCTAGAATGATTTTGTTATTGCATTGAAGCAACATTTTTATCCATTAACATACATGCAACAAGAAATGATGAATTGGCAAAGTTTAAGGTAAGCTAAAGGACAAAGTGTACAAGAATATACTTAAATATTTCATAAGAAATCCTTAAATTTGGGTATTACTTTATATACACAATAGACTCTCCTAAAATATATTGGTGGTTTACATTCTTATCTAGAACACGCTATTCTTATGCTAAATCCTTCTAACTTTGATGAAGTATGTGTACAAGCCATTCCCATCAAGAAAAGGGAATGTTGGTGATTGTGTTTCTACAGATACTTGGCAAGGAAAGGATTTAGGGAAAAGGAAAGAGAAAGAGAAGAAGACAACCACAACAAGAAAGGAGAAGCCTACTTGCAAGCATTGTAAGAAGGTAGGCCATGATGAAGATCATTGTTGGATCTTACATCCTGAAATGAAGCGAAAGAAGTATGCCAACCAGAGAAGGAAGAATACCACAGCTGTGACAGTTCAAGTGGATCTTGGATCAGACTCTAGTGATGAGACAAAGGTTGTAGCTATGGGAATCCGAGGTATAAAGTATGTTACAAGTACTAGCTCTTGTAATTCAGTTGTTATAAATGATGAGTATAAAAGGGGTGAACTTTTCCATATAAGGGTCATAACAAATAATCTTAAACTTGATACTCTTGTAGACGGTGGATCAAAAGCTAATCTAATCAGTTAAGAGGTTGTAAATAACTTGGGACTTGAAACAAATCCACATCCTAGATCTTATCCATTGGGATGGATATGTGGTGATAATAATTTGCAAGTAACCAAGCAATGTAAAATCAAGTTTGCAATCACTTCTAATTATGTTGATGAAGTAGAGCTTGATATAGTGCCACCTTTATGATAGGAAAGTCATATTTTACATGGAGGAAAATTAATATTGCTTCAAGAAAGATGGAAAGGAGTACATTGTTCATGCTCATCGCATGAAAACTGACAGATATTTTGCCGCTACAGGGCAGTTAAAAAGAATGAATGTAAGAAAGTTTTTAGCACTTATGTCTGTAACAAAACAAGAAGTTAGTGATGCTAAAGATGAGATGATTCCATATGTTTCTAATAGTCATGAAGTGTCACCAGAGGTACAACATGAGGTTTGGCTGCATAATTTGATTATTGTTCTTGTGCATAAAGGGAAGCATGTTTTGTCATTTTCATTTGCATACTCAGTATTGTTGTTTAGTTTGTTGGTGTTCAGTGGTGTATGGATGCAAAGTGCGAAAAATAATGTAGATGATTGTGCGATAAATGAAATGATTACT
The DNA here is from genome assembly GCA_009831015.1 of Picea engelmannii. Classification (NCBI taxonomy): domain Eukaryota; kingdom Viridiplantae; phylum Streptophyta; class Pinopsida; order Pinales; family Pinaceae; genus Picea; species Picea engelmannii. The sequence goes on along the minus strand of ML801741.1, from coordinate 275,563 downwards.
TTGATAAATAATGACATCTCAATTTTTATGTTTGTTGTGATTAGTCAGGTGATCATTATCCTAGCAGAGAAGATGGATGATACAGGACAAGTGGGGAGGTAGTACCCTCACTTATTATCTGAGTAAAAGTAGACTTTTGGTTGTCCAAAAGTGTCCAAAGTGGGGAGGAAAGATCCAGGAGGCTCGCCAGGCTTAGAAAATGCTCAAAAAGGAAAGTTCTCGAAATTGAGTGAAATCAATTCCATTGTGACCAGCTCTTCGTGCTGATTCCAACCATATATTTACTTTGTCAAACAGGCTCCGTATGTGAGAATTATCACACTCTGATCAAATTCTCAAACAACTAAAAAGTAAAAGGTCAACTGGCAAAAAGCCAATGCTGACGTCATCATGACATCACCAAAGCTATTTGATGATGTTGATGTGGTAGCACTGTAGCATTTGACTGGGAAGATGAGAGATCCAATCAAAATTAGACATGTGGCAAATATTTGGGCAAATGTGGTGGTGCCACGTGGCCCAGGCATGGGCAACCACGTGGCACCCAGTCATCAGTCGAAGTTTAAAAAATTTTGGAGGTCCATGAGTTTTGAACCCATGACCTATGGCCAAGCCAACACTTTGGGAAATGACAAAACACCAACGCACCCCACATATTCCTTGTTATATGCATCCACAATATTTTATTTTAAAGTGCAATGTACTGTATTGGCGTGGAAAATGGGGCTGGGGATAAGCCCCAGGCCATGGTTTTCTAGCCACTGGTACGGGGCACGGGGCATGGGGCACAGGGCCTGGTATTACCGCCCAACCATACCAAACCATGGGTTCTTGTTTAGAATCCCATATATCCAGGAGCCGGGGTCTATCCCCATACTTGCGCGTGGAGGTTTAAATTGTGGACCAATGGTCCCATGATATCCACGCCATATAAATGGGAGCTAGTACCATGTATGGGCCAACGCTTGGCCATATGATAGTGTATATGACCAGTTTTGAGGGGTGCACGCCATTCTTTGAGGGCTTAACCATATATTAAAATTTATGTAAAAGTGGGTTTAAAACTATAGTTTTGGCAATTTTAATTGATTTTTGCCTGATATAATGACCAGAATTGGTTTTGAGGATATCTTGGCCATTTGGAGGGGGATTTGATCCCAGAAAGAGGCAAGATCTTCAGGGGCAGTTGGGCTTCCTCATCTGAGCCTGAAAAATATAAAAACCAGGCTTTTTGAAGCTTGAAAAAGACTTTTTGATGCAGGGATTTGAAGGAGCAACTTTGTAACTTTTGGCCTTTTCTCATATTTTGAGAGGCATTTTCTCATGATGTTGAGAGGATTTTGATGATGCATGTATGAATCTGAGCAAGGAGGTCTTGCACAACATATCTGAAGCATGTAATGTAACAACAAAGAGCCTATGTAAGAGAACTTTGAGCATTTAAAGAGCAATAAAGAGGTCATCCACTTGGAAGCGGGCTCGAAGACATAGCCAACGATTGGTGAACTCTGTTAAAAAGTTCTTGTCTCTATTTATCTTTCTATTTTGTTGTTCTCTTCTCTTAATTTGCAACATGGTTATTAATGGCTGATCTCTTTATTCACTTATAAGCATCAAGTAAAAGTCACATTTGATATTCCTCAATAAGTTAATGAGTTTATGTACTTCACATTCTTATCGATCCGATGCATAAAGTACAATAAACTAAACTTGCAATTTATCAGTAATACCTTCATTTTTGGAACAAGTTTATGGTATCAAAGCATTTGGTTTTGAAGGTTTGACAGGAATTGTAAGCATTGGATGCTCACCAGAGCAAAAAACAGGTGAGGAGAAGGCCAACGTGAGGCTCTTAATACAAAGATTCAAAGGAGACTGCATAAACAAGAGATGTATTCACTGAGAAAACTAGGTCCTTTTGCATTTGAGGATGATTTCTTTGAGTCATTTCAATTGATGAAATCCATGGTAGAGGAACTTTATCATGAAAGAGGGTTGTGAAGAAACCCAAAAGTTGAAGAAGGTGAATCTTCAGTAAGAGCACAAGGAGGAGTTGGAGGTGGTGGACCTTCAAAACCTTCTTCTCCTTCATCCTCGTCATCTACAAGTGAAGCAAGTGTACATCCCTCCAAGGATAAGAAACCTAAAAAAAATCATCATTCTTCTGATATGACTTTATTAAAGTTAGATGTAAAGTTTCAATTACCCACTTATCATGATGAATTAGAAGTAGAAAAGCTAGATAATTGGGTGAGATAGTTAGAAATCTATTGCAGGAAACAAAGGATTGTCGAAGATGAAACGAAGATCCAATTTTCTAGTCTCAAAATGGGAGGCACAACTCTCATATGGTGGGAAAGAAAAACTAAAGATGATCTCAAGAAAAGTGGTAAAACAATCTCTTCCTGGAATGATTTTGTTATTACATTGAAGCAATAGTTTTATCCATTAGCATACATGCAAGAAGAAATGATGAATTGGAAAATTTTAAGACAAGCTAAAGGTCAAACTGTAAAAGAATATACTCAAATATTTCGTAAGAAAACCTTAAATTTGGGTATTCCTTTATATACACAAGAGACACTCCTAAAATATATTGGTGGTTTACATTCTTATCTCAAGCACACTATTCTTATGCTAAATCCTTCTAACTTTGATGAAGTATGTGTACAAGCCATTCACATTGAATCAAGTAAAGGGAATGTTGGTGATAGTGTTTCTACAAATACTTGGCAAGGAAAGGATTCAGGGAAAAGGAAAGAGAAAGAGAAGAAGATAGCCACAACAAGAAAGTAGAATCCTACTTGCAAGCATTGCAAGAAGGTAGGCCATGATGAAGATCATTGTTGGATCTTACATCTTGAAATGAAGCCAAAGAAGTATGCCAACCAGGGAAGTAAGAATACCATAGCTGCGAGAGTTCAAGTGGATCTTGGATCAGACTCTGGTGATGAGACAAAGGTTGTAGCTATGGGAATCCAAGGTATAAATTATGTTGCAAGTACTAGCTCTTCTAATTCAGTTGTTATAAATGATGAGTATAAAAGGGGTGAAATTTTCCACATAAGGGTCATAACAAATAATGTTAAAGTTGATATTCTTATAGAAACTGGATCACAAGCCAATCTAATCAGTGAAGAGGTTGTAAATAACTTGGGACTTGAAACAAAGCCACATCCTAGACCTTATCCATTAGGATGGATATGTGGTGATAATAATTTGCAAGTAACCAAGCAATGTAAAATCAAGTTTGCAATCACTTCTAATTATGTTGATGAAGTAGAGCTTGATATAGTGCCACTGGAAATATGTGGAATATTTCTCAGAATCCCATACCTTTATGATAGGAAAGCCATATTCTACAAGGAGGAAAATAAATATTGTTTCAAGAAAGATGGAAAGAAGTACATTGTTCGTGCTCATCGCATGAAAACTGATAGATCTTTTGCAGCTACAGGGCAGTTAAAAAGAATGGTAAATGTAAGAAAAAGTTTAACACTTATGTCTGTAACAAAACAATAATTTAGTGATGCTAAACATGAGATGATTCCATATGTTTGTAATAGTCATGAAGTGTCACCAGAGGTACAACATGAGGTTCAACTGCATAATTTGATTACTGTTCCTGTGCATAAGGGGAGGCATGTTTTGTCATTTTCATTCACATAATCAATATTGTTGTTTAGTTTATTGTTGTTCAGTGGTGTATCATTGCAAAGTGTGACAAGGAATGTAGATGATTGTGTGATAATGAAATGATTACTTTGATAAATAATGCTATCTCAGTTTTTATGTTTGTTTTGATTAGTCAGGTGATCATTGTCCCAGCAGAGAGGATGGATGATACATGACAAGTGGGGAGGTATTACCCTCACTTCTTATCTGAGTAAAAGCATACTTTTGGTGGTACAAAAGCTTCCAAAGTGGGGAGCAATGATCCAAGAGGCTCCCCAGGCTCAGAAACTGCTCAAAAATGAAAGTTCTCGGAATTGAGTGAAACTAGTTCCATTGCGACTGTCTCCTCGCACTGATTCCGGCCATATATTTACTTTCTCAAAGGGGATTTGTATGTGAGTGTTATTTCACTCTGATTAGATTCTCAATTAGCTAAAAAGTCAAAGGTCAACTGGAAAAAAGTCAATGATGATGTCATCATGACATCACCAAAGCTGTTTAGTGACGTTGATGTGGCAGAACTGTAGCAGTTGACTAGTCAGATGACAGATACAATCAGAATTGGACACGTGGTGAATATTTGGGTAAATGTGGTGGTGCCACGTGGCCCAGGCATGGGTAGCCACATGGCACCTAGTCATCACTCGAAGTGGCAAGTTTAAAAATTTTTGGAGGTCCATGGGTTTTGAACTCACGACCTATGCCCAAGCCAATGCTTTGGGAAACAACGAAACACCAACGTGCCCCACGTGTTTCTTGTTATATGCATCCACAATATTTTATTTTACAATGCAATGTATTGTATGGGTGTGGAAAGTGGGGTTGGGGCTAAGCCCCAGCCCATGGTTTTCTATCCCGTGGTATTTTTGTTATAGCATAGAACGAGGGCATGGGGCCTGGCATAACCACCCAACCATATCAACCAGTGGACGCTTGTTTAGAATCCCATATATCCAAAAGTCGAGGGATATCCCCATACTTGTGCGAGGAGGTTTAAACTATGGACCAACGGTCCCATGATATGTGTGTCATTTAACCAGGAGCTAGTGCCACATATGGGCCAGCACTTAGCCCTTTGGGCTAGTGCTTGGCCATATGATAGTGCATATGAACAGTTTTGAGGGGCATACGCCATTCTTTGAGGGATTAACCATATATTAAAATTTATGTAAAAGTGGGTTTAAAACTTTATTTTTGGCAATTTTAATTGATTTTTGCCTGATATAATGACCATAATTGGTTTTTTGAGGATATCTTGGCCATTTGGAGGGGGATTTGATCCCAGAAAGAGGCCATATCTTTAGGGGAAGTTGATCTTCCTCATCTGAGCCTAAAAACTATAAAAACCAGGCTTTTTGAAGCTTGAAAAAGACTTTTTGATGCAGGGATTTGAAGGAGCGGCTTTGTAATTTTTGTCCTTTTCTCATATTTTGAGAGGCATTTTCTCATGTTGTTGAGAGGAGTTTGATGATGCATCTATTAATCTGAGCAAGGAAGTCTTGCACAACAGATCTGAAGCATGTAATGTAACAAAAAGGAGCCTATGTAAGAGAACTTTGAGCATTTAAATAGCAATAAAGAGGTCCTCCACTTGGAAGCGGGCCCAGAGACGTAGCCAACGATTGGTGAACTCCGTTAACAAGTTATTATCTCTATTTCTCTTTCTGTTTTGTTGTTCTCTTCTCTTAATTTTCAGAATGGTTATTAATGGCTGATCTCTTTATTCACTTATAAGCATCAAGTAAAAGTCACATTTGATATTCCACAATAAGTTAATGATTTTATGTATTTCACATTCTTATCGATCCGATGCATAAAGTACAATAAAATAAACTTGCAATTTATCAGTAATACCTTCATTTTTGGATCAAGTTTATGGTATCAGAGAATTTCGTTTTGAAGGTTTGACAGGAATTGCAAGCATTGGATGCTCACCAGAGAAAAACTCAAGCAAGGAGAAGGCCAACTTGAGGCTCTTAATACAGAGATTCAAAGGAGACCACATAAACAAGAGATGTCTTCACCGAGAAAACTGGGTCCTTTTGCATCTGAGGACGATTTCTTTGAGTCATTTCAATTGATGAAAACCATGGTAGAGGAACTTTATCATGAAAGAGGGTTGCGAAGAAATCCAAAAGTTGAAGAAGGTGAATCTTCAGTAAGAGAAAAAGGAGGAGTTGGAGGTGGTGGACCTGTAGAACCTTCTTCTCCTTCATCCTCATCATCTACAAGTGAAGCAAGTGTACATACCTCCAAGGACAAGCAACCTAAAAAATCTCATCATTCTTCTGATATTCCTTTATTAAAGTTAGATGTAAAGTTTCAATTACCCACTTATCATGATGAATTAGATGCAGAAAAGATAGATAATTGGGTGAGACAGTTAGAATTCTATTGTAGGATATAAAGGATTATCGAAGATGAAACAAATATACAACTTGCTAGTCTCAAAATGGGAGGCACAACTCTCATATGGTGGGAAAGAAAAACTAAAGATGATCTCAAGAAAAGTGGTAAAACAATCTCTTCCTGGAATGATTTTGTTATTGCATTGAAGCAACAATTTTATCCATTAGAATACATGCAACAAGAAATAATGAATTGGAAAAGTTTAAGGCAAGCTAAAGGTCAAAGTGTACAAGAATATACTCAAATATTTCGTAAGAAAGCCTTAAATTTGGGTATTCCTTAATATACACAAGAGACACTCCTAAAATATATTGGTGGTTTACATTCTTATCTCAAGCACACTATTCTTATGCTAAATCCTTCTAACTTTGAAAAAGTATGTGTACAAGCCATTCATATTGAATCAAGTAAAGGGAATGTTGGTGATAGTGTTTCTATAGATACTTGGCAAGGAAAGGATTTAGGGAAAAGGAAAGAGAAAGAGAAGAAGACAACCACAACAAGAAAAGAGAAGCCTAATTGTAAGCATTGCAAGAAGGAAGACCATGATGAAGATCATTGTTGGATCTTACATCTTGAAATGAAGCCAAAGAAGTATGCCAACCAAGGAAGGAAGAATACCACAGCTGCAACAGTTCAAGTGGATCTTGGATCAAACTTTGGTGATGAGACAAAGGTTGTAGATATGGGAATATGAGGTATAAATTATGTTGCAAGTACTAGCTCTTCTAATTCAGTTGTTATAAATGATGAGTATAAAAGGGGTGAACTATTCCACATAAGGGTCATAACAAATAATGTTAAAGTTGATACTCTTGTAGACAGTGGATCACAATCCAATCTAATCAGTGAAGAGGTTGTAAATAACTTGGGACTTGAAACAAAGCCACATCCTAGACCTTATCCATTGGGATGGATATGTGGTGATAATAATTTGCAAGTAAACAAGCAATGTAAAATCAAGTTTGCAATCACTTCTAATTATGTTGATGAAGTAGAGCTTGATATAGTGCCACTGGACATATGTGGAATTGTTCTAGGAAGCCCATACCTTTATGATAGGAAATCCATATTCTACAGGGAGGAAAATAAATATTGCTTCAAGAAAGATGGAAAGGAGTACATTGTTCATGCTCATCGCATGAAAACTGACAGATCTTTTGCAGCTAGAGGGCAGTTAAAAGGAATGGTAAATGTAAGAAAAAGTTTAACACTTTTGTCTGTAACAAAACAGGAAGTTAGTGATGCTAAACATGAGATGATTCCATATGTTTCTAACAATCATGAAGTGTCACCAGAGGTGCAACATGAGGTTCAACTACATAATTTGATTACTGTTCCTGTACATAAGGGGAAGCATGTTTTGTCATTTTTATTCGCATACTCAGTATTTTTGTTTAGTTTACTGTTGTTCGGTGATGTATGGATGCAAAGTGCGACAAAGACTGTAGATGATTGTGCGATAAATGAAATGATTACTTTGATAAACAATGTTATCTAATTTTTTATGTTTGTTGTGATTAGTCAGGTGATCATTGTCCCAACAGAGAGGATGGATGATACAGGACAAGTGGGGAGGTAGTACCCTCACTTCTTATCTGAGTAAAAGAAAACTTTTGGTGGTCCAAAAGCTTCCAAAGTGGGGAGGAATAATCCAAGAGGCTCCCTAGGCTCAGAGAATGCTCAAAAATGAAAATTCTCAAAATTGAGTGAAACCAATTCCATTGCGACAAGCTCGTCGCATTGATTCCGACCATATATTTACTTTCTCAAACGAGCTCTGTATGCGAGAGTTATCACAATATGATCAGATTCTCAAACAGTTAAAAAGTCAAAGGTCAACTGGAAAAAAGTCAATGTTGATGTCAACATGACATCACCAAAGCTATTTAATGATGCTTATGTGGCAACACTGCAGTATATTTGGGAAAATATGGTGGTGCCACATGGCCCAAGCATGGGCAGCCACCTGGCACCTAGTCATCAGTCAAAGTGGTAAGTTTCAAAAAATTTGGAGGTCCATGAGTTTTGAACCCACGACCTATGGCCAAGCCAACGCTTTGGGAAATGACTAGACGCCAACGCACTCCACGTGTTCCTTGTTATATGCATCCACAAAATTTTATTTTAAAGTGCAATGTATTATATGGGCATGGAAAGTGGGGTTGGGGCTAAGCCCCAGCCCATGGTTTTCTAGCCCGTGGTCTTTCTGTTATAGCATAGAACCGGGGCACAGGGCATAGCATAACCACCCAACCATACCATCCTATGGGCGCTTGTTTAGAATCCCATATATCCAGGAGCCGGGGGCTATTCCCATACTTGTGCGTGAAGGTTTAAACTGTGGACCAACGGTCCCATGATATGCACGCCATATAACCGGGAGCTAGTGCCACGTATGGGCCATCGCTTAGCCCTTTGGGCTGGCGCTTGGCAATATGATAATGTATATGACCAGTTTTGAGAGGCGCGGGCCATTCTTTGAGGGCTTAACCATATATTAAAATTTATGTAAAAGTGGGTTTAAAACTATAGTTTTGGCAATTTTAATTGATTTTTGCCTGATATAATGACCATAATTGGTTTTTTGAGGATGTCTTGGCCATTTGGAGGGGGATTTGATCCTAGAAAGAGGCCATATCTTTAGGGGAAGTTGGGCTTCCTCATATGAGGCTAAAAACTGTAAAAACCATACTTTTTGAAGCTTGAAAAAGACTTTTTGATACAGGGATTTGAAGGAGCATCTTTATAATTTTTGGCCTTTTCTCAAATTTTGAGAGGCATTTTCTCATTTTGTTGAGAGGAGTTTGATGATGCATGTATGAATCTGAGCAAGGAGGTCTTGCACAATAGATTTGAAGCATGTAATGTAACAACAAAGAGCCTATGTAAGTGAACTTTTATCATTTAAAGAACAATAAAGAGGTCATCCACTTGGAAGCGGGCCCAGAGACGTAGCCAACGATTGGTGAACTCCGTTAACAAGTTCTTGTCTCTATTTCGCTTTCTATTTTGTTTTTCCCTTCTCTTAATTTGCAGCATGGTTTTAATGGTTGATCTCTTTATTCACTTATAAGCATTAAGTAAAAGTCACATTTGATATTCCGCAATAAGTTAATGAATTTATGTATTTCGCATTCTTATCGATCCGATGCATAAAGTACAATAAACTAAACTTGCAATTTATCAGTAATACCTTCATTTTTGGATCAAATTTCGATGATAACCCTACAACAATATTGTCTAACTAGAAATCTACTACGCACGTAAATTTGTTATTAACTTGTTGTAACTACATGATATCGATAGGATTCCACTCCAACTTTCTAATTTGATTTTTAGGGTGGTTGTCTTTTAATATTAATAACCACTCCTGCAACAAATTTGGGAAATTATATAAAAATACCTCATGCAAGTCACTAAACATGTATTTTTCGAGATATTTGCATGATGTTATCTTAAGGTTTCTATTGTCCTCCTGTGAAAAATCAAGTTCCTTCTTTTTCAACCATATTTTGATCTTCGTCTTTGTTGGATTCCATGGCCTGAACATTCCCTTATATACTTTCATCCTCCACGCGTTTCTTCCATGGATCATGTCCACTCAATCCTATATAGTTCCAACTCGCAACATAACCATCTGTTGGTTGGATGTTCTTCCCCTCTCCTCTCCTTGGGTTGACCCAAGTTCGTATCTCAACAGGGTTCCAACAAACCCCTAAAAAACTATCGGCCCTCCTAGTAAACCAAAAGGAAATGATGCACACAGGGTGCACATCACAGTCTCACCTGAGATAGATTTTATGGGAGACTGCAATACTCAAGTGTTTGTAGTTTAGGAAGGAGTGGGGATCTGTGGTTGTGTGTTATTTCTTCTTTATGCATTAACCTTGTTAAATATTCAAGTACTTCTATGATTCATTCATCTTTAACCCTATGCATGCATGTTGATATATCTATTTTAACCATTCATTCATAAGCTAATGATCAACTGAAAGTAAACATTCATTAACAATCTCACACAACACACAAGTTTAGCATGGTTCACCCCCTCATGGGGATACATCCATAAAGATCTGGCTCTATTCTCTTTTATTTATTCTTCTGCAAAATCTCGTGTAGCACACATGACATCTTCAGTATTACAATCAAGATGAGGTCAAGAACCCTCTATGAGGTAGATTATATCACACCAGGCTCCTCAGCCCGTGACCTAACCCTCAAGGAATAGCATATTCGACTCTTGTATAGGACTTATTATACTTGAAAACATAGATCATCCTCTACCACAACCTCTCCTCTCTAGACCTCCTCGATCTTTATTTATACTACTCTATGGCTTATAGCTGTTACAATCATTGTAAAAAACCATAACCGTATCCTTCATGTCACATTTCTTTTCCTCTTGCATGTTTCTTTTCCTTCTTTTTCTGCATGTTACTTTCTTGACACTTGTTGTGCGTGCTCCAAAATTAGGTCTTCCTTTCCAAAAATATATCTTTCCTCAAGACATATCCTTCTCCAAAATGAGGCATGTACCCAGAATATACTTCCTTTCTCAAAATAGGCCTGCGCCCAACAATGGGGAATATATTTATATAAGGCACCAATGTATTTTAGAAGAGTTTCTTGAGAATCTAATGGAATATTTAAATCCAATGACTTCTTCCTAAACTCTTTAGTAAATCTTTCAACACTTTGACATTTTCCTCGTCTCAAACTTGACATTCCACAATTCCTTTCTGTGTATATCCTAAAGGATATAATTGTTTCTTTAATGAAGATGTGAATTCCAACCAAGATGAAATAATCTTACCATTATTTTGAACACCTTCTTAAAGTTTACTTTCCCACCAAATCAGTGTTGTACCTTCAAGTTGAAGAGATTCCAATTGAATCTTTACCTCTTCTTCATCAATCTATTGAATATGGCAACAAACTTCTATCTATTGAATCTAATTATCTAATTTGTATGCATTAAGCTTGCCATTATACATGGGTAAGTCAAATTTGACAACAAACTTCAAAAATGGCTTATTTGTAGCAATGTCCTTATGCGGGGATGGAGACTGAGACGAAGAAGGAGAATGAGAAGGATGAGGAGAAGAAGGAGGATAAGATGGAGGAGAAAAAGGAGGAGATGTCTTTTGTGAAGGATGATCATATTCATTCTTAACTTGACTTGTGCCTTCTCCTCTTTTTTGTCCTCTTTCATTATGGAGCTCTCCCACCATTTCCTTCATCAAAGTGGATGCCTCAAATAAATCCTCTTCAAAGTTAAAAATATTTTTTTTCTTTGGTGTGGCCATCTCTCCTTTTCGAGTGCTTCTCCTTGAACCAATTTCAAGATTATAAACCTTGAGTTTTCCTTCTCCCTTCTTGAGTCTAGACCTAGTAAACATCCACACTCACAAACCACATCAAACTAGCTTACTAGCTCTGATACCAGCTTGATCCAGATCTTTTACATAGCTAGTTAAATTTCTTAAAGAGTGTGAAAACCAAGACAAAAGAAATGCATAAAAAGACTATGAGCAATAATAATAAGCAATAAAGAAATAAGAATGACACGACGACATGATAACGAAGTTCACCCAGTGAGGGTCACATCTCCGGGTACGCTTCCAATGGAGTGGTCTCTTCTATTATGATGCAAAAATGGAAAAATCACATCAAAGTCTTCAATCTCAAAGCCGGTCCTCTACTTTGCTACAACAAAATGGATTCCAAAACCCTTTGAAATCTATCTCTCCCGTTTACAATTCACCAAGTGGGATTACAAAGCTCATATGTCTCTATATGACAAAAGAATGTGACCTTGATATAATAAATCTCG
>ML801741.1:244422-262668 GCA_009831015.1 Picea engelmannii | reverse complement strand
TAGGGGAAAAACTCTGAATGCAGGATCCTCCTGGTTCAGAGCTTCAAGAAACTAAAGAGAAGACTTGACTGGATCCTCCAATTCCAAGTCATTCAGCGTTAAGGAAAACACAGGAACCGATTAGAGACTCCGTAACCATTACATTGATCCATTACAACATCATCCTATAACAGCTACAACTCGACTGGATCCTCCAATTCCGAGCTGCTCTAACACAATATAACAAAGATGTAAAGAAACTGGCATTCATCAGGCAAGAAGTCTCAGAAGTCTAGAAATAACCAGAAAACAATGCTTTATTAAAGTTTTACAACCGGGAGCTCTGCTCAACCATCGATCCCTTGCCAAAAATAAATACTGAGTCTATATGCTTAGAAAACTCGCCTAGCAGTGGCGTGTCTAGTCATTCAAGGCTTGTCATCCACAACTTCTTCTGTCAGGCTAGACTAGCATTATTTTGTCAGACGCAAGATTAGATAGGTATGGTCTTCATAAGAAAATCCATGGCAGGGGACTTTCGGCTGACAGTCCTCCCTCCACGGCCAAATTTTCCATGCTTTTCATTTATGGGTTGAAACGAGGTTTCAACTACCTCTCCCTATTTCCATTAACTATCTGCATTGGGATCGGGATGGAACCTGACACCCCTGAATGATCCAAGAGACGCTCACGACCCCTCCAAGTCAATTTGAGGCCACGCAGATCCTTCTCTGCGACCAACTCGGGCACTTTGATCTTTCGCGCAGCTCCTTTTCATCGCCCCACGCGACCTCGAATTGTGACCTCGTGCTTATCCCACATGAAATTTTGGGATCTCTCACTGTGCATCTCTGGATCGGACAGCTGAAATGACGTCGACGCCTTCAACATGAAGCTCCTGAAGGGCCCCACTCGTGACTCAACTACGTGTCATGTGTCCTTCAGATGGACGGTCCCGATGGTATTAGATTTTAGGAGAGGGCTGCCTCAATTACTAGACTCACTTGATGTGACATGGCACTAGGACCGTGGGCTCAGCTTTGAAGGGTGCTTATCGGCACTTCGGGGTTCGGGGCTTTGAAATGCATGGAACGAAAAGCTTCCTGTTCCCCGAAACCCCGATCCTCGATATGCCAACAGCTTGCCATCTGTCCCAATGAGATCGGACGGTCCATATTTTTTTTGAACCTCAAGCGCTTTCTCTTGCTAAACCCGCCGATAAAATCAGACTGCTCGCTCGCTGTTTACTGTTGCGGCCTCTGAATAAGGCTCATCTGACTAGCTTTAAAACCCCACCTCTATGCATTTTACACCAGAGGCCTAAAATCAGATAGGAAAATGCCCCTATACAAGAATTATCACTAACATTAGGCTCCATGGGGGATAGAGTCGTCCCTGTGATGCTCTAAGAACTCCTTCCGCAGCTTCAGTGCCTTAATGTTGGGCTATGGAGTCGAGCTCAAACCTCCTGCTGAGAAATATATGCCGAAAAGTAAAAAACCAAACAAACTAAACATAGACGCTCCAAGGAGCTTATTTATGTACAGTCCTAAGCTAATAAAATCCTTTACATGGGGCTAGGTGAAAGCAAATTTCCACCATAGCCACCCATACTGCTTGGTGATTCGTCCCTTCTCTTTACCGCAGATGCTCCATAAAATTCTAGGGAGGTATGACAACCAGATGAAGATGAGGTTAATCATGATGTCCATATCCCCAAAAGTTGAGAAGGGGAATAGATTTATAGGCTCCAAATCCTTTGGGAAGCACAACTCCATATAAGACCCCACAGGGTCACAATATATAATGCCAGGGGAGTTTAGTTGGTCAGAAAACATCTCTTGTCCTCCATGGTTGTTCACCTGTGGCATGATGTCTTCAGAGTGCACAAGTGGGTGGAGGATAGATGCAGGCTGGCCAATGCCAGATGACACCTGCCCACAAACAGGCTCTGGATAAACAATGAAATGTGCTCAGCTTCTCTTCTGTCTCTTCCTGCACTCCCCCATCTTATAAAAAGGGAACGGTCTCCCGATCCTTCTCTTCAATCCCAAATGTAAATACATCATGGGAAATCTGATGATGGAAGAAAGAACAATCCTCTTCCATAATGGCTTCTTCGCTTAAATCTGAGACGACAGGGTTATCGGGGGCAGATGCCAATGCATCCAAGAAATCTTCAATAATATCTTCAAAAGAGTTGCTCAGAGCGTCTACCTTGAAGACTAGAAAATCCTCTTCGCTGCCTTCAGAGTGCACAAGTGGGCGGAGGACAGATGCGGGATGGCCAATGCCAGATGACACCTGCCCACAAACAGGCTTTGAACAGGAGATGAGTTGTCTTCCTTCCACTTTATGCTGCTCTGTGCTTCCTGCAAGCCTAGTAGAGCTGATTTCCACCCATGGCCTTTCCTTAATTAATAAAAGAACATGCTCTATAATGTGGTCTTGGAAATCTTTCATAAGACAATACTCACCTATGAGTATTGGTGGACTAATGTTATTAGAACATTTCAAAAAATCTGAAATGTAGGACTCCATGCATATGGCCACAGGATCATGGGGATTATGATAGAATCTTGGCCACTTTAGAAGACCAGGATGCCCCTCTACAAAAATTTCTCTGCTCACAAAAGAATGTCCCTCTCCCTCCTTGAAAAACCACTCTGGATCTTCTGCAGCTGCAGCTTCTACCCTAGAAAGATGATATTCAAATAAAGGAGCAGCAGGATCGAGATCATAATGATCACTTCTGGGTTCTTGTTCCAGATATGATCCATAATTGCTATATCCTTGTTCATATGCTGAAACAGACTGATAGTCTTCTTCCTCATGTATATGAAAATCTGTCTGCTTATGAGTCCACCTGTTGGCCCTGATGTTTTCTTCAACCTCTATAGCATCCTCAAACAGATGTATCAATGATGAGGATTTCCTCTCTCTTATGAGGAAGACTAGCTCTAGACGCTAAGCCATGATATAGTACACCATAGTAGCAGTCTCTGTAGGTCTACTCTCTATAGGCATGCTATGATAAGCACTAAAAAATCTTCTGTTCAAAATAACCAAGGCTTCATCTTCCCCTCTCCTCAAGGCATTAAACTCGGACCAATATTGATCAAGGGACTTGTTCTCACCCCAACCCTTTAAAAAAGCATGGTATAATTCGGTCCAGGAACCAATAGAACCAACCTCCAAACACCTAAACCACACTGCAACATCTCCAGACAGGGAGTATGAGAACATCCTCATGACAACATCTTCGTGAAGGACCTCAAACTGATCAATAAGGGTCTCAAAGGCCTCCATATGCTTCTCAGCTGTAACATGACCTTCCCCAGAAAATCGAGGAAGATACTCGAAGAAATCATGAGGATAAGGGTTAAGGTGATACGACAGCTTCAGAGGTTTAAACAACTTATTTCTGATTTTGATTTGAAAAGCAGTGGGCTGATCATGGGATCCAACAAGAGGCTGGGGAGGCTCAGTAGGAAAAATAGGGGGTAACGAGGTCTGGGAAGACTGTGAATAATCCTCAACCTCCTCAGGAATACAAGGGCACTTAACTCCAAGAGGAGGTGTGATACAGATCTCATCTTCATGGATAGGCAAAGGTAAAGGCACAAGATCAGTATCTACGACACAAGAAGAGGGTATGCTTTCTTATTCCAAGGCTGAGTGGATAAGGGGAGGCTCAAGGACATCAGAATGAACAAAGCAAAGGAAAAAATTATCTATAAATGAAGGGAAAGAGAAGAATGAGCTGACAAAGAAATACAGAGCTTCATGCAGTAAGCTCATAAACGGATACCTGGTCTTTCCCTTCGACATGGACTTCCCTCTGTCAACTGAATCCCTTCCAGTGGAGTCTTTAAATGTGGAGTCACCAGGTGAATGCTATGTAGAATGAGTGCGTCCAATCTTTGTTCACCATCAAAGACCGGAACTGAGCTTTGTGCCTCTTGAGTGCTACCAAGTGTAGCCAGAGGCACTGCAACAGAGGAATTACCAGGTGTAATGACCTTAGAGGAGTTGCCAGGTGCAAGTGCAATCTTCAAGGGTTCTGATATCTGATGCACCTTCAGAATCAGAAGCTCGTTGTCGTTTTACCCAGGGAAAATCTTCAACTTCGTCCCCGGCAACGGCGCCAGAAATGTTAGCGCTGGAAGTCACTCCTAGATTGCTTGCAGGAGCACAGCCCAATGCCCATCAATTTACTGTCACGATTTGATAAATGGGCAATCAAATGGGTAGAGACTCGAGGAGATATCACTCTAAATCGGGAACTGGATCTGGTACGTAAAGAACAAAGGAGGTCTGGAATCTTAACTTCAGCCAGTGGGTCAACTAAAAGATGAGCAGGTGGAAGACTTAGTAAGAAAGGTGAACAAATAGCTCTGGGCAACAGGCTTACAGCAGTTTGTAGGGGAAAAAATCTGAATGCAGGATCCTCCTAGTTCAGAGCTTCAAGAAACTGAAGAGAAGACTTGACTAGATCCTCCAATTCCAAGTCATTCAGTGTTAAGGAAAACACAGGAACCGATTAGAGACTCCATAACCATTACAGTGATCCATTACAACATCATCCTATAACAGCTACAACTCGACTGGATCCTCCAATTTTGAGCTTCTCTAACACAGTATAACAAAGATGTAAAGAAACTGGCATTCATAAGGCAAGAAGTCTCAGAAGTCTAGAAATAACCAGAAAATAGTGCTTTATTAAAGTTTTACAACCGGGAGCTCTGCTCAACCATCGATCCCTTGCTAAAAATAAAGACTAAGTCTATATACTCAGAAAACTCACCTAGCAGCGACATGTCTAGTCATTCAAGGCTTGTCGTCCACAACTTCTTCTATCAAGCTGGACTGACATTCTTTTGTCAGACGCAAGATCAGATAGGTATGGTCTTCATAAGAAAATCCATGGCAGGGGACTTTCGGCTAACAGTCCTCCCTCCACGGCCAAATTTTCCATGCTTTTCATTTATGGGTTGAAACGAGGTTTCAACTACCTCTCCCTATTTCCATTAACTATCTGCATTAGGATCGGGATGGAACCTGACACCCCTGAATGATCCAAGAGATGCTCACGACCCCTCCAAGTCAATTCGAGGCCACGTAGATCCTTCTCTATGACCAACTCGGGCACTTTGATCTTTCGCGCAGCTCCTTTTCATCGCCCCACACGACCTCGAATTGTGACCTCGTGCTTATCCCACATGAAATTTTGGGATCTCGCGCTGTGCATCTCTGGATCGGACGGCTGAAATGACGTCGACGCCTTCAACATGAAGCTCCCGAAGGAACCCAATCGCAGCTCAACTACGTTTCGTGTGTCCTTCAAATGGACGGTCCCGATGGTATTAGATTTTAGGAGAGGGCTGCCTCGATTACCAGACTCTCTTGATGTGACCTGGCGCTAGGACTGTGGGCCCGAATTTGAAGGGCGCTTATCGGCACTTCGGGGTTTGGGGCTCTGAAATGCATGGAACGGAAAGCTTCATGTTCCCTGAAACGCCGATCCCCGTTACGTCGACAGCTTGCCATCTGTCCCAATGAGATCGGACGGTCCAGATTTTTTTGAACCTCAGGCGCTTTCTCTTGCTAAACCTCACCGATAAAATCAGACTGCTCACTTGCTGTTTATTTTTGCGGCCTCTGAATAAGGCTCGTCTGACCGGCTTTAAAACCCCACCTCTATGCGTTTTACACCAGAGGCCTAAAATCGGATAGGAAAACGCCCCTATACAAGAATTATCACTAACAATGAGAACAACCAATTTTCCAATAGTATGCTCATAGTATTTCTAGTATTTTCAAGTCCCAATCATTTATGTTAACATTGCAGATCTTAGTCAAAGCATTTTCCAAAATCTTATTGAGAGCTTCTACTGTTCCATTTTCTTGAGGATGATATGGTGTACTCTTCCGGTGATAGAATTCAAACTCCTCATTCATAGCCCTGATGGTTTTATTAATAAAATGAGTGCCTTGGTCACTCATTAAAATTATAGGACATCCAAACCTGGTGATCACTTGCTCAAATATGAAGTCTGTTGATGTATTTGCGCTATAGTCCTTGATTGGTGTTGTTTCTTTCGATCTTTTTAAGTATTCAGTCACAGTAATGATATATCTATATCTTGACCTTTTTGTTGGTGGATTAATAGGCCCAACAAAGTCTATTGCCCATTTTTCAAAGACCTGTAGAGTCACTTGTGGTCTTAGAGGCATCTCATCCCTTCTGTTGGGTTTTCCAACCCTCTGGCAAACATCACATTGCTGGAAATATTCCTTAGCATCTTTATGGACTTTTGGCCACAATAACCTTGTGCGCAACACCTTATGTGCGGTATCTTTTCCTACATAGTGTCCTCCAACTATACCTTCCTTAGCGTCTATTAAAATTATGTGCCTTTCATGTTCTAATACACATCTTCTCAAAATGCTATCTACTCCCATATTATATAAATGTCTTACAATGAGTTGGTAGTCTGCATCTCTGACTACCATATTTTTCTTCTGCGTAGTACTAAAATCCTATGGTGCAACCCCTGTACTTAATTATTCAATAATATCAACGAAGTATTCATCAACTACATGTACTAAAAATGAATGTGCATCAGGGAATTTATCTTCCAAGTTAGTAGGTTCTTATCCATTAGTTACCCTTGACAAGTGATTAGGTCTTGAATTCAACTTCATTGGTTTGACTATCACTTCGAAATCAAATTCTTGAAATAATAATAACCATCTATAGATCCTCCCCCCAACACTGGCTTGTTGACTAGATATTTGAGGGAAGAATGGTCTATGAACATTTTAAAGTGTTTACCCAATAAATAGTGCCTGAATTTCTGAAATGCATATACCATGGCCAGGCCTTCTCTCTCTATAGTGTTTTAATTTTGCTCTGATTCTAACATCTTTCTGCTTGCAAAGGCTATAGGATGGTCTAAGTCCCCTACTCCTGGATTTGCCATAATTGCTCCAAGTGCTATGGTTGATGCATCTACGTTCACATGAAATGTCTTTTCCCAATATGGAAATACTACTATATGTTTTGTTACCATCTTTTCCTTCAAAGTGTCCAATGCTTATTGACAGTCTTCATTACATTGAAATATGGTGTCCTTCTTTAATAGTTTTTCCATGGTGTATTAATCTGCACATACCCCTTTATAAATTTCTTGTAATAGTATGTATGTCCCTGTGTTTCTCTTAACTAGAGCACCGACTTTGGTGGTGGTAAATTTACAATGATTTCAATCTTAGCAGGGTCCACTAGTAAACCTTGTTTACATACTATATGTCCCAACAATATTCCAAAAAGGTGTACCGAAAATACATTTTTTTATGTTTAATGAAATCTGACATTGCCTGCATATTTCCAACATGAGTCTTAACACTTTTACATGGTCCTTTAATAGACTATATACAGTCCGTTCGTCCAAATATACTTCTAGAAATTGATGTGTGAATTCCTTAAAAGAAGCTATGACTACTCTTGAAAAAATGGTTGGTGCATTATTCATCCCAAATGGAATGACTGTATATTAGTAGGATCCCCATCTTGTATCAAAAGTAGTCTTATACATGTCCTCTGGATCCATTTTGATATGATGGTAACCTAAGAATCCATCTCTAAATACATATGCTTCATGGCCTCCCACATTCTCTAAGACCTCATCTGTAAAAGGGGTAGGGAAATGGTCATGTAAGAAGGCATCATTGATTTTTCTCAAATCTACACAAATCCTTATCCCTCCTTGTTTCTTTTCTTGGACTACCATAGGACTGATCCATTCAAATTCCTCAATTGGTTCTATAATGTCAGCTTCCAACAATCGATCAATTTATGTTTTTACTTTCTACCTATACACTGGATTCAATCTGTAGGGTCTCTACCTGACAAGTCTAGTCTCAGGTTTGAGGGGTATTTTCATCTCATCTAGCTTCCATGCTATGCCTTTCATCTCTATAAAGGTTGTTGGAAATAGGTCACTGTATTCGCACAGTAAATCTATTATTATTTCTATTGTTTGCTCATCCCAGTAGTCTCAAATCATCACCATTTTAGGATTGTCATTTGTCCCAATGTTGACTTTCTTAGCTTTGATTGGTGCAAAAATACTTTTGATTCCATATATGGACCTTCTACCTCTCTTTCTCCTTCAATTTTTGTAATTTGAATGTTGAACAAATCATCTTCATCTAGTGCTTCTTCTTCCACATGATAGCATGAAAGTAACTCTTTGACTGACTGTCTGTTCTGTTGTTGATATTTTGTCATGATTTCAACCTCTGGTTCATTAGAAAATATCATTCTCTATATCATCTTCAGTGTTGAATCAATGTTGGGGTTCTCATGTTCAAATGAGAAAGTTACTAAAAAGTTATGTTGTAATATTTTCCATTATGTAGTGCATCTGCACATCTCCTGATCTATATACCAATTCCCTCAGATTCCTTCCAATGTATGCATAAATTGATGAGGCCATTCCTCTAGTGGTGTCATCCTCCATTGTGTCTTACACTTCTCTAAGTGTTCCAATGGGGTTCCTTGTCCATCATACCTCTGCATTTTATTGCTTCTCTGTTTTGCACCAAATCTAATGTGCAGTAGTCATTTACACTGATACCAGTCCTGAATTGTTTCTTTGTGCACACCCCACCATCTTGCAAGTGTTTCCTTGAGTGAAATAAATATCTAGGGATAAGAGCCTCTAATTGTCTAACAATTCGACTTCATATTTTGTCAAGTATTCCTATAAGTAATTTATCCCATGAAAGTTGTGAGGTTCCCTTATCTCTGTACCAACCCATCTTACTACGCGATATATTTTTGGGCACCTCCTTGTAGAAACTTCATGTAATCGTTGTTGCCAATTCTCCAAACCTTTGTTTGAGTCAGAAGCACAAGATGCAATGATTCTCCAACTGACTACCCCATTTGCAGTTGGGTTAACATAATCCTCTTCTCATGCGATGGTTTTGTACAACTGGTTTATTTCTTCCAGATCCAAATAAGTGGCCTCTACAAACCTTTCTTCTTCTGAAATGTCCAGTGGGGAAATGACTCTATATTTGGCTGATTCAAAAGTAATTTTTCTTGTCTTCAGGTTGATTATAGCTTGTCCCTAACTATTGTCCTTCCATGGAATCTCGAGTCAAGGCTAGGGAATAGGGAGGGAGATAGAGCGTACCGGGAAAGGTCCGAAGCTAAGGGAACTTCACGAAGAAAGAGGGCCCGATCACCTATCATATTAGGGGGGGGGGGCACTGCTTCCTCTCCCAAGTGCTCTTCCATTTTCTACTACTTCGAACTACATTTATTTCTTTCCTCATATTGAATTGAATAGGTAGGCTATTAATAGTGTCCTCAATCACTGAGTCGAGTAGAATGGGCGGAGACCCTAATTTCTGCCATTGGTTTGGGACAGTTCAGAGGTAATTACGAAGGGTAAAGGCATTATGAAGAGGGAGATCCACCCGGAATTACGCATAGGTTAGTGATCTTTACTGCGAGATTGACCCAGTAACCAACTCTATTGTTCCTCTTGTGTAGTGGGCTTTACGTACCTAATTTTATGTTGTTGGTTGGGGGCATCATTTCTGCTTTCAACGCACTTGTGCTTGGCTTATCAAATGCCCAATCTATTCCAAGTAATGTTGGGTAATGTGTCATGCCATCCACTATCTCTATCACTTCAAAATATGCCATAGTGTGCACTCTATCCAAATCTATTATCACACCTATAAGTCTTCCAATAGGTAACACCCTCTGTTGATTTTCTAATTTTAGCTGGACAGGTGAATAGCCTAAGGTAGGCTCCCCCATACACTTCCACGTCTTCTTAGGTAAGACATTTACTTTAGAGCCTAAATCCAGTATAACATCACCCATATTAAAATATTCAATGTTGGCATTTAGTCTGAATTCTCTGTTTGTCCTTCGTCTTGTATGGAGATGATTGATTGTTTTTTGTTCTAACTTTCCTTCCACTTTGGTGTTACATCTTTCTATCATATTGTGTAAAACCTTAACAGATGATGGGTCATTCAATAACTTAACATAGGATTGCAGAAAAGTCTTTATGGGACTTACTTGCTCTAGAGGTTGTTCTTTATTGGTATGGTCCATTGAGAATGGCATCCCATATATTGGTGGGTTTTGAGGTTATTGCATGACTGATGTAGACACAACATTCTACTTGAGACACTCCTATATGGCTTCCTTAAATGTTTCCTTTTCTTTTTGTGCCTCAAACTGTTTCTTGTGGTTCAATGTTATTTTTAACCCATTGGTGTTGATCTAGATCATTTGATACTGCATCATTTCTTGTTTTGAATCCTCCTCGAGTGACTATATTGATGGTTCTTCTATCATCCCTAGATTCTACAGAAATACATTGGAAATTCTATTTATTCTAGCTCTTATTTTCTTGGATCTTCCCTAAGAGTGTCGGACAATCTTATGTTTCATGATCTGTTGCACAACAATACATACATGTCGTTGGTGGGAGTGGAAAATCCCTTGCATAATGTCCTGGTTGTTGGCAGTTGTGGCACACTACTGGTCCTCTGCCTCGTCCAAATCCTCCTCTGCCCTATCCTCCACCTCTATATCCACCTCGATCTTTATGTGGTGCGTTGTACTGAGGTACCTGGTTATACTGTGTAGGATTATACTGTGGCTGTGCATTATTATACCGTGGCTACACATTGTTGTATTGTTCTTGCGCATTATTGTATGGTGGTGGTACCTAGTTGAACTGAGGTGTATCTTGTCTTGTCATCATTTCTTCTTGCACCCTATAAGTGTTTCAAGTTCTTTCTATCATCAGCTCCATCATCCTACAATCCTTATCATCATGACCCACTAACTTGCAAAAATTGTAGTATGAACTTTTTGTTACTATCTTATATTTATGCATCATTGGACAAAGATATGGATCATTCCCATGTGTATTACAAATATTGCACCATGGTCCTCCTATTGGCAATGGGTTTGGCACCCTTGTCGCTATATATTGCGGTTCTTAACATAGTACATACATGTTGGACAATCTTATGTGTCATGATCCGCTACGCGACAGTACATACATGTCACTGGTGGGAGTGGAAAATCCCTTGCATAATGTCGTGGTTGTTGGCAGTTGTGGCACACTACTGGTCCTATTCCTTGTCCAAATCCTCCTCTTCCTCATCCTCCACCTCTATATCCACCTCGATCTCTACGTGGTGTGTTGTACTGAGGTACTTGGCTATACTACGCAAGATTATACTGTGGTTATGCATTATTATATTGCAGCTACGCATTGTTGTATTGTTGGTGCACATTATTGTATGGTGGTGGTACCTAGTTGAATTGAGGTGCAAATTGTTCTATCATCATTTATTCTTGCACCCTATAAGTATCTGAATTTCTTTCTCTCATCAACTCCATCATCCTACAACCCTTATCATCATGACCCACTGACTTGCAAGAATTGCAGTATGAACTTTTGGGTACTATCTTATATTTATGCATCATTGGACAATGATATGGATCATTCCCATTTGTCTTACAAATATCACACCATGGTCCTCCTATTGGCAATGGATTTGGCACCCCTGTCTCTATATACTGCGTGACAGTTGGACATTCATTCTTATGGTGTCCTTCTGTCTTGCATAGGGTACACCAAACAAATTATATTTTCTCTTTACCCTTATTTTGGTTAAGTTGAAATGTTAGATTCTTCAAATCCTCCTTCAACTCCTCTATTGCTCAATATATCTGTTGATATTGGTTCTCTTCCAGTTGTAAGGATTCCTGCAGAGCCTTTTCCTAAGTTTGGAACTTTTTTTGTCTTAATGGGTATTTCAAATGTGGTAACAGTGAGTTCACAAATAAATTCCTATGTTGCATGTCAGTAATTGCATATTTCAACTTACCTTTCAGATGTTTAAACCTCTCATCAATTCCCCAAACATACTCACTTGGTTTTTTCCTGATTTCAATCATTTCATTCATGTACTGGTCTTGTAAGTTGGGCTTCTAAAATTCATTTATCCATAGTTTTTTCACGTCTACAATAGTCTTTGTTACTCCAAGTGAATTGTTTACATCTAGGCTCATATACCAGTTTAGTGCACAATCTCTCAAAGTGATTTCTAATTGCATGAGTCTTTTATCCTCATCTATGATTTTATTTGCTTCCCATATATTCTCACAAATGAATAAGTGTTTTTCAGGTTCCTCCGATGCCTCTCCCCAAAATTATGGTAATCTAATAGTGGGATCATGTCCTACCATTTTAAATTGTGTTGAACTACTACCTATGCACGGTGTAGAAAATTTATTGTTACTTCCTGAACTAGATCCTCCAGTTGATGCTCCTTGATTGGATGTGTGTCGTGTTTTTCTTCTTCACTAAAATTTGGTTGTCTAAACACTGGTGTTCTTTTTGGTGTATTAGTTACACATGTGGTTGTAGGTTCCACACAGACGATGATCTGAATTGGAGTTATGCCTTCTTTCTCTGACCTTGGACCTCATATTTTCCTTTCATATGTTGCATGTAGGATTTCCTCAATATTCTCCATAGCTTGGAGATCCTCAACCTCTTCTTCATCGCTTGCCAATCCCTCTCTATCAGATATGGCTCTCTTCTTGTTATTCATTTTAAATTGGCAGGGTATTCCACTGCGCATCTTTCCAACTTTTTCCATTATCTACTTTATCTAGGATTCCTCCATCATGATTGGGTCCATGGCCTCCTTCTTCTTTTCCTTGTCCATCTCTTCCTCCATTTCTCACTCTCCTGTTAGTGCTTCCCCCCTTCCCCCATGCATTTAGGGAAGTTTAGTTGTCTGATTCCATGGTAATCACATCGTTTTCATACAATAAAATCTTGATTGAAGTATACAACAATCGCATGTACCTACCTCTGGGTCCTTTTAGAAAATCCTGCTCTATTGTGGTGTAATACTTTGTGGTATCTACTGCAAATTTGGTGATAAACCATGCAACAATACTGTCTAACCAGAAATCTATTATGTAAATTTGTTATTAACTTGTTGTAACTGCGTGATCTCCACAGGATTCCAGTCCAGCTGTCTAATTCGGTTTGTAGGGTGGTTGTATTTTAATCTCAATAACCACTCCTACAACAAATGTAGGAAATAACAGAAAAATACCTCATGCATGTCGCTAAACATGTATTTTTTGAGATATTTGCACGATGTTATCTTAGGGTTTATGTTGTCCTTCTGCGCAAACTCAAGTTCCTTCGTTTTCAACCGTTTTTTGATATCCACCTTTGTTGGATTCCATGGCCCCAAAATTCCCTTCTATACTTTCACCCTTTGCGCATTTCTTCCATGGATCCCGTCCACTCAATCCTGTACAGTTCCAGCCGACCACAAAACCATTTTTTGGCTAGATCTTCTTTCTCTTTCCTATCCTTGGGTTGACCCAGGTTCGGATCTCAATAGGCTTCCAACAAAACCCTAAAAAACTATCGGGCCTCCGCGTAAAACAGAAGGAAATGTTGCACACAGGGTGCACAATGCAGTATCACTTGAGATAACTTTTATGGGAGACTGAAATACTCAAGTGTTTACAGTCTAGGAAGGAGTGAGGATCTATGGTTGTTTGTTATTTCTTCTTTATGCATTAACCTTGTTAAATATTCAAGTACTTCAATGATTCATTCATCTTTAACCCTATCCATGCATGTTGATACAAATATTTTAACCATTCATTTATAATCTAATGATCAACAGAAAGTAAACATTCATTAACAATCACACACAACACATAAGTTTACCGTGGTTCACCCCCTCTTAGGGCTATGTCCACAAAGATCTGGCTCTATGCTCTTTTATTTATTCTTCTACAAAATATCGTGTTGCATGCATTACATATTGAATATTACAATCAAGATGAGGGAAAGAACCCTCTATGAGGCAAACTAGATCACACTAGGATCCTCAACTTGTGACCTAACCCTCAAGGACTAGCCTATTCGACTCCTCTACTAGACTTATTATACTTGACAACATAGATCATCATCTACCACAACCTCTCCTCTCTATACCTCCTTGGTCTTTATTTATACTACTCCATGTCTTATAGTCATTACAATCTTTGTGAAAAAACATAACCATATCATGGTTAGGCTTTCCTTCCTTTGCGCCACATTTCTTTTCCTCTTGCATGCTTCTTTTCCTTCTTTTTTTGGATGCTACTTTCTTGCCGCTTTTTGCGCATGCTCCAAAATTAAGTCTTCCTTTCCAAAAATATGTCTTTCCTCAAGACAGATCCTTCTCCAAAAGTAGGCCTACGCCCATAATAGATTTCCTTTCTCAAAATAGGCTTGCGCTCAATAATGGGGAATATAGCTATGCAAGGCACCAATGTATTTTAGAAGTGTTTCTCGAGAATCTAATGGAATATATAAATCCAATTATTTCTTCCTAAACTCTTCAGTAAATCTTTGCACACTTTCACCTTTTCCTTGTCTCAAACTTTTCCATTCCATAATTTATTTATATGTATATCCTAAAGGATATAATTGTTTCTTTAATACATATGTGAATTTCGAAAAAGATGAAAGAATCTTACCATTCTTTTGAACACCCTCTTAAAGTTTAATTTCCCACAAAATCAACATTGTACCTTCAAGTTGAAGAGAGGCCAATTGAATGTTTACCTCTTCTTCATCAATCTGCTAAATATGGAAATAAACTTATATCTGTCGAATCCAATTATCTAATCTGTATGCATTAAGCTTGTCATTATACATGGTAAGTCAAATTTGACATCCAGCTTCAACAATGGCTTCTTTGTAGCAATTTTCTTATGAGGGCATGGATATTGAGATGAAGAAAGAGAATGAGAAGGATGAGGAGAAAAAGGAGGATAAGAGGGAGGAGAAGAAGGAGGAGATGTATTTTATTAAGGATGATTGATCCAGGGGATCAAAATATGATCAAAATCAAAGTGCTCAGAATTGCTCGAAAATGGATTCATGGTGTAGATCTCGTCCTCACGATCCCAACGTAACTTGAATGGGATCAAACAGACGACGTATGCGAGAGATATTGTATTATGTCCACTTTTCCAAATAGGCAAAAACAATGTTGGTTGTACAGTCCGTACAGTAGGACTATGCGGACCGTACTACTAACATGGCATGGGACCGTTTAGGACACGTGGCAGGTGTTGAGTTGTCAAGTGATGATGTGGCAAGTGAGTTGGAAGTCATATTACGTGGACCTATTTGGTGTTGACACATGTCATTTGGTGGTGAATGGGAAGTTTCCATGTGGCCCACCTAGGGGCCACCACGTGGCACCCCGTTGTTGGTTATTGGTGTAAACTTTTATAGAGTTCGCGGGGGTCGAACCGGGGACCTCTATGTATGATAGAGTGTTTGCATAGGACGAGCCACCAACCCGCCTACCATTTAGTTCTTAACCATATACCTTAGAATTTGTATTTAAGTTTGAACTTCGGTTAGTGTGGGTAGAAAAAGGATCGGGGCTTAGCCCCAACCCTCTGTCACATATACCTAACCACTCCACACATGACCACCAGCGTGGTTACAGTATACCATCTAACCAACAACACTATCCAACGGTCAAGCCACAAGTGCAGGATCCAATGGTCAGGCCACAAGCACGAGAAAATAGGTTGGTGTCAGGCCACATGGAGGCCATGCGACCAGGACCTCCGATAGTTAAGGTGCTTGGTGTGGTAACGGTGTGAAAATTTACAACCATTTGTGTAACGGGCACACGTGCTGGGTTTTTGGCATGGGAAATGCTCGAGATATAGGTTGGTCATACACAGGTGCGTTTTGGCGAGCAGAGACAACAAACTATTGGGGGGGAACATCTAGAGTTGTATTTTTCTCAGGTTTTGGCCAAACCCAGTGCAGGAAGAGACCATATAGCGGTTTTTGGACGTTCTAGATCCATTGAAGCCATCTATTTTTCATTTTGAGCATTAAAAATCACTGATTTTGACACTTTGAGCATTAATGAAAATGATACATTGGAAGCTGGACCAGGAGATGTAGCCCAAGAGTGGGCTGAAGTCCTTTATCATTTTGATGTGTTATGTGCTTGTTTTTTATGGATGTTTATGATTGTTATATTGCTCATGTTTAAGTAAAAACTCATTAAGTTTATGTGTTTGCAACTTGATCCTATTTCCCTAGCACATACAAATTAAACATGCAATTTTAAAGATACACAAGACTTCTTCATTTTCATATCAAGTTGGTATTAGAGCATAGGTTTTTGAAGGTTTGATTGTTTGCAAGTGTTTGTTTTCTGAAGATTACAAGGTTGAATCTCACAAGACGAGAAGGTCAACTTGTAGAGCCAAGTTCTCAACTTTCAAGAA
Source organism: Picea engelmannii (assembly GCA_009831015.1). Classification (NCBI taxonomy): domain Eukaryota; kingdom Viridiplantae; phylum Streptophyta; class Pinopsida; order Pinales; family Pinaceae; genus Picea; species Picea engelmannii. Next base: position 246,284 of record ML801741.1, on the reverse strand, counting down.
GGATAACTACACAATCACCTCAAGATTCAAGGAGATATTCACCAGGTATGGCTCATGAGGAGAGTCATGAAACTGTTACTTCAGAAGATGAAAATTTTAGAAAATATTTCTATGATATGACAGAAATGGTGAAAGTTTTATATGAAGAAAGGAATGCAAGGTCACAAGGTGAAAGCACAAATCCTCCAAGAGGTAATGAAGATAATGGTGATAAAAATACAAAAGGAAATGGAGGGAATGGTGATACTCCACCTCCTTCACCTCCATCTTCCACTTCTTCTACCATTTCACAACCACCTCCAAATTCTCCAAAAGAACATGGTAAAATTCCTCCACAACCTCCTTTGCTTAAGCTTGATATTAAGTTTGAATTTCCTATGTATAATGGAGAGGTAAATGCTGAGAAATTGGATAATTGGATTCGTCAGATTGAAGTGTATTGTAGGATACAAAGAATCAAAGATGATGAAACTAAGATTAAACTTGCTTCTCTTAGATTGGAAAGTGCAACACTCGTTTAGTGGGAATCCAAAACTCAAGAGGACATGAAGAAACATGGTAAAGTTTTATCCTATTGGAATGATTTCATTGTTGCACTTAAAAGACAATTTTATCCATTAGCATACATGCAGAAAGCTATAATGGATTGGAAAAATTTTAGACAGGCTAAAGGGAAAAGTGTGCAAAGCTACACTCAATAACTTAGAAGAAGAGCTTTGATTTTGGGTATAGATTTATCTTCTCAAGAAACTTTACTCAAATACATTGGAGGATTTTATAGCTACTTGAGGCACAAAATACTTATGTTTAACCCTACAAATATTGATGAAGTTTGTGTACAGGAAACTCATTTGGAAGCAAGAGGGAGGAATGAACCTCAAGAGGGCAGCAAGAAGCCATTTGTTAAGGGAGACAAGGGAAAGAGGAAATTCAACTTGGAAATGGAAGAAATAATGCTTCACTCAAGAAAGAGGGAGAAAAACTCTCATGTAAACATTGTTCAAAAGATGGCCATGATGAAGACCATTGTTGGAAACCTCATCCTGAAATGAGACCCAAAAAGTTCAGCCATAAGGGGAAACCAAAGACTACTGCAACTACACAACATGATTTAGGTTCCGATTCGGGAGATGAAACAAAAATTACAGCCATGGGTTTTCAAGGTGAGGATTCTATCGCAAGTACTAGTTCTTCAAGTAGTAGTAGCCTCAATGAAACTCAACATGAAAAAGAAAGACTAGAGATTTTCCACATAAGGGTTATTTCAAAGAATACCAAGATAGATACTCTTTTTTATACTGGATCTCAAGCAAACCTCATATCTGAAGACACTATTAAGAAATTGCATTTGGAAACTACTCCACATCCTAAACCATATCCTCTAGGATGGATATGTGACAATGCCAAATTGCATGTGACAAGAAGATGTAAACTTAGATTTTCCATCACTGCAAACTTTATAGATGAGGTAGAGCTTGATGTTATTCCATTGGATATTTCTGGTATTGTGTTGGGAAGCCCATATTTATATGATAGGAGAGCCATATTTCATCGTCATGAGAACACATATAATTTTTTTTAAAATGGATTTGAGTGCATTGTTAGAGCACATACAAAGAAGTTGAATTTGTCACTTATAAATGATGGACAAATGAAGAGATTAGTCAATGATAGTAAGAACTTTGTCCTCTTGATGATCAAACCCAAAGACAATGTTGCAAAAGAAGCTTTCCAAGGTTGTGATGAAAAGTTGAAATCTGATTTATATGAGGTTGTTAACCAATATGATGAGATGTTTCAGGAACCAAAAGGATTGCCTCCAAAAAGGGGTATCCAACATGAGATACAATTGCAGCAAGATT
>ML801741.1:218821-234994 GCA_009831015.1 Picea engelmannii | reverse complement strand
TATCAATCTTTAACAAAGGAATTTGTGGAGGAATTTTACCATGCCCCTTTGGAGAATTTGGAAGAGGTTGTGAACTGGTAGAAGAAGAGGAAGATGGAGGTGAGGGAGGTGGAGAAGCACCATTCCCTCCATTTCCATTTGGATTTTTATCACCACTGTCTCCCTTGTTCTTTGAAGTGTTGGAGCCTTCACCTTGCAACATTGTATTCCTTTCTTCCATCAAGACTTTCATCATTTCTCTCATTTCCATGAAATCCTTTCTGAGATCTTCATCTTGTGTAGGAATATTTTCATGACTCTCTTCATGAGCCATACTTGGTGAATGCCTCCTTGAAGCTTGAGGTGATGATATAATTTTTCTTCTTGAAGGATGAGAACTTGGCTCTACAAGTTGACCTTCTCCTCTTGTGAGTTTCAACCTTGTGAGCATCAGAAAAAAAAACACTTGCAAATAATCAAGCCTTCAAAAACCTTAGCTCTGATACCAACTTGACCTGAAAATGATAAAGGCTTGTATTCTTGAAAATATTTGCAAGTTTTAATTCAAGTGTTCTTATGCAAAAGGATCAATTTGCAAACACATTTTTTATATAAATTACACATTCAAGATGTAGATGATAAGAAACAAATAATAGTGAATAGTAAACACATAACACAACAAATGATAAAGGAGTTCACCCCTCTCTTGGGCTACATCTCCTGGTCCAGCTTCCAATAGATATTTTATATTTTTTGCTCAAAGTGATAAAATATGTTCTTTACAATGCTCAAAATTCCAAATATATGGCTCCAATGGCTTCAGAACATTCAAAAACCCCTAGCTGGGCTTTTTCAGCACCTGATTTGGCCAAAAATTGAAGAAGATAGGCTTCCTGGAAGTTCCCCTTCAAACTTGTTGTCTCTGGATCACCAAATTGCACCTCTGTGTGTCCAACCTAGCTCATGTGCTCATTTCCATGCTAAAACCTAGCACTGGGCGCATAACTGAAAAACCGCACAAACTGTAGGATGGTTAGGGAACCTAGCCCCTAACCGCCAAACCGTTGGGCATATGGCCACGTGACCACGCATAGAAAAAGGGCTAAGTTCAAACTCCAAGTCATATAGTTAAACCCATGTGTCCAGGTGCGTGGGTTTTTAATTTGTTTGAAATGAGCGCACGCGTGGTCGAGGTTGTATTGAATTCCATGTGACTAGGGGCCGGGGCTTAGCCCCGGCCCGAACCGCACCCAACCATAACACATTTCAAACTTAAATATTTTTAAAACCATATATCTGTTAAGAAACAATGGTGGGCATGCCGGTTGGGCAGCCCTTCCCAAAGCTATACCCTTTCCCGGAGGTCGTGGGGTCGAGTCCTGCTGATTACACAAATTTTAACCAATGCCCAGGTGACACGTGGCAACCCTTGCTTGGGCCACGTGTCACCAATCCATTCGCCACAAATATGCCACGTGTTAAGAAATGATTCGACCATCCAACTGCCAACTGTCTGCCAACTTAGCCCTTCCACATCAACGTACAACCCTGCCACGTCATCGTACGGCCCTGCCACGTCAGAAACCGTACAGATTGTATAGTCAACAATTTTTTTTTCCTGTTTGACAATTTGAACAGAATGCAATATCTCACTCATCCGACGTCCATTTGAACCCATTCGAGTTGCATTGGGTTCGTGACGACAAGGCCTACGTACCCGTTCAATTTGAAGTGATTTCGAGCACTTTGAATTTTGAACAAAATTTGATCCCCTGGATCAATAATGGTACCAATTCCATTCGCACTATATCGTCCATCGTCGCCCATCTCAATATGCATTCTAATATCTTTCTCCTCCAAGTCACTGAAAGACTCTCTATCTCCCATCATGTGGAAGGAAGTGCCACTATTTAGATACCACATCGATCCCAATGCACTTGATTCCATGCATGCGATCAAAGAGAAGTCAAGTTCAAATTGTGAGGCAAGGGCCTCAATAGTTGCAGCTCCAACAACCTTCTTGTTGTTCCTCTTCTACGGACAGTTAGTAGCAAGATGCCCATGTTCGTGACAGTGAAAACACTTCACTTAGGACAAATCCAACTTCTTGAGTTTAGACTTGGATTTTGAATGGAATTTCTTCCCTTTCCCTTTCCTTGCCTTGGAAATCAAAGAAAAATCCTCTTCATCATCACACTTTGATGAAGATCCATCTCTGGTGTTCTGCCTGAACTCCTCCTGCACTAGATCCAACCATAGTCATTCCCAATCTGGCAATTTTTTCCTTCCATTGACAGAGTCTTGATAACTGTGCCAACTCTTGGGAAGTCCTAGGAGAGCCAAGCTCACCAAATCATCGGGTGACTTTTATTCCCACACTTCCAAGCTCATCTTGAAATTGGACAAACTTCATGAGATATTTTGGAATAGAGTCACCCTTTTCCATCTTGATATTCCTGAGTTTATCTTTGAGCGCCAATTTCCTATAGTCGCTGCTATTTTGGAATAGATCCATCAAATCCTTCCACATTGCATGTGGTGTGGCTTTCTCATGGAGACTTGAGACAATGTGGTCTCATACTCCCTCCAACAGAATCCTCCTCGTCTTTGCTACTTTCTTTTTCCATGCATCAAGATTTGTAGTGTCTGTCACATCTGGCTTAGGAACATCTTTGTCAATGTATTCCTTCAATCCATTGTCTTCGAGTACTGCTTCCATCCTATCCTTCCAAGCAATGTAGTTAGAGCTGCCCTCGAGTGCATACTCCAACCTCAATCCATTGAAATCCATTTCAATCTTGAATCAACTGTAGCACCAAGAAAGTCCTTCTGCAAATTCGAATTTTATCCAACCACAAACTCAACTGTTGCAATCCTTCTTGCCCTGGGAGGTTCGCACCTGACCAGTTACTAGCCTGAGGGAAGTTCACACCTCACCTGTGTATAGTCTGTGAACTTTATGAGAGAGTTCACACTATAATGCACTGTGGGGTGAGGGAGGTTTGCACCTCTCCTTTAAGAAGCCTGCAAGAATCCTAAGGAAGTTCACACCTCTCCTTTGAGTAGGGTGCGAAAATTTCTGCTCTCAGAAATGTGCGAAGTTTTCAGTACTATGTCGTCGCACCCTGCCAGAGACGGGACTTGTGAAAATACTATTATTTTCTCACTTCACTTCCGTGGCTCCATGGCTCTGATACCATGTAAAAATTTCAATACAAATTAAATATTTCCTGCAATTCTCTTGATCTAACAATTATATGCCATTGTTAAATACATAATCACTTCTACTAATATTCTTGTGGAAATTAAACCACGATCACAAAGTGAAATATCAAGAACACATAACACAAAAGTTTTTCCGGGAAAGGATAAAGCTAAAAATCCCACTATCATATATTATGTATATCATGGATCATGAAACAATATCATACAAAACTCTAATCCAAGAGCTCTCAGTACAATACAATCGTCTCACACTGTCATACAAAAACTCAGCAAATACATGTGCCAATTCTTTGTGTCCAGACATCCTGCCTCCTCTGCACAATCCCTGCAATTAGAATTCTCACAATGAATTCCAATTGCCTAGTTTGCACATTCTCATGAGCATATCCACTGCATGTGTGATTGCATGAGTGCACTTCACTCAAATCACAACTAATAGCCAAATTGTCCCTTTCACCTGTTATCTCAACTAGGTCTCCACTGGATCTGACATGCATCTAGTTAACCGTGGTGAATCTTCAGTTGCATGTGAGTTCACTGATTTGAATTAATTAATAATTAATTCACTGAACTCTCACTAGTTTAAGTTCAGTTACAACTAGTACAACCGGGCTTAACTCACTTAATTGAGTTAAACTACTTCACAACTCTCATAAATACACTTATAATTTTGTCACAACTCCAACTCACTCAGTTATAAATGAGATAATAGATTAATATTTATTGTCCAATTTATTTAAGGGAAAAATAAATTAGACACACATTTCTTGTTGACTTTTCAACAGGGCTTTGTAATGCTCCTGCTACATTCATGAGAGTGATGAATGATGTTTTAAGGCCTTTTCTTGATCATTGTTTGATTGTCTACTTGGATGACATTTTGATATTTAGCAAATCTCGTGAAGAACATGTTATGCATGTAAAACAAGTTTTAGATGTCTTGAAGAAAGAAAAGCTATTTTTAAAGATTTATAAATGTGAGTTTGGAAAGACCTCACTTATTTACTTGCGACATATTGTTGGAGGAGGAGAATTGAAAATTGATGCTTCCAAGGTCAAAGTCATTTTGGATTGTCCCAAGGCCAACAATGTGACAGAGGTAAGAATCTGTTTGGGAGCAGCCCAATATTGGAGAAATTTTATTGCTAATTTCTCTTCAATTGCAGCTCCATTACATGTAGTGACAAGAATCAAGAAATTTTTCCAATGGGGAGGCAAGAAACAAAACTATTTTTATGCATTGAAGGAGAAGATTAGTTCAGCTCCAGTTCTTGCACTTCATAATTTGAGACAACCATTTGAGATCCAAACAGATGCAAGTAATTATGCAATGGGAGCAGTCTTGTTGCAATATGGTAAGCCTATTTGTTTTCATTATGAAACTTTTAATGGTGTTGTGATTAATTATCCTACTTATGATAAGGATTTGTATGGATTGGTGCAAAGTGTGAAAAAATGAAAACATTATTTGTTGGGAAAAGAAACTATCATTCACACAAATCATCAACCATTGCAATACTTACAATCACAAACAAAGCTACAACAAGAGAGGCACTTCATATGGATGGGTTTCCTAGAGAAATTCCACTTGGTTATTAGGTATAAGAAAGGAATTTATAACAAAGTTGTTGATATCCTTTCTAGGCCTATTGTTAGTGCTTCAATTATTCTTAAGCATAATTCTACCATGCATGAGAGCTATGTTGAACAATATGCTTAATATGTTTATTTTAAAGAGGTTTATGCAAATTTGTGTCACTCTAACCAAGTTGAGGAATTGGATTACCATGTGCATGATAAGATTTTGTATCATCTTTGTAAGATATGTATTCCACAGGGTGAAAGAGTCAAAATCATAAGGGAAGCACATTCTTATCTTATTGATGGCCACTTTGGTGTAGGAAAAATGGTGGCTAATTTACAAAGGTATTGCTATTGGAATAAAATGAATGAAAGTGTTTCAAGATATGTAAGAGGATGTTCTTTATGTGCTACAAGCAAGTCTAGAAATAGAAAGTTGGGTTTGTATACTCCACTTTAAGTTCCTTCTCGTCCTTGGAAAATCATTTCCATGGACTTTGTAGGAGGTCTACCTATGTCTAAACAAATATTGATTATCTTTATATTGGGGTTGACCGTTTCAACAAAATGTGTATTTTGATGCCTTGTAAGAAGCAGGTTACAGCTGAGAAAATGACACAAATTTTCTTTCAGAATGTTTGGGTACATTTTGGGTTGCCCAAATCCATTATTTCTGATCAAGATTCTCGATTTATTGGGAACTTTTGGTCAAACTTATGGGCACTCATGGACACGAAGCTGAAAAACAGCATAGCATTTCATCCACAAACTAATGGTCAAACAGAAGTGGTGAATAGATCGGTGGTACATATTCTTCATGGTTATTGCAGCAAACATTCTAAGCTTTGGGATGAGCACCTACACTACATTCAACATGCTTACAACCAGGCTAAGAACTCTTCAACTCAAACATCTCCATTTGAGGCATGTTTTGGTTATTTGCCAAAATCTCCTTTAGATTTTATCTTTAGGAAGGATATTGCTATTGAGGGTCATTGTGACATTGATAGAGCAAAGAAGTTCATTGAATTCAGTTAGTGCATCAAATGGTACAAGAACAGTTGGAAAAGAGCCTAGCCAAGTACAAGACAATACATGACAAGCATTTTGTTGATGATAGTTTCCAGGTTGGAGATAAAGTTTGGATTTACATTAGCATAAAGGAGAAGGTAAAAAACTGAAACCAATTAGATATGGACCTTTCAATAATCTTGAAAAGATTGGTAACAATGGATTTGCCTCCTGATATGAAAATGTACATAGTTGTTAATGTTGAGAATTTGAGATTGTATGAGCCTCATTTGATTGATGGTCAAGGAGAGCATGTTCATATTCCTTCCATAGATAACTTCTCTCCAAAATATCTTTCAGAATTGCATGAGGATACAACCCTTGACAGGAGGATGAGAACTTCAAAATGAGGGCATGTGGAATACCTTTGTGTTGGACTTAAAGGAAAAAATCCAAGAAAAGATAGATGGATTGAGGTTGGAAAGGCAAGGGAAATGTACCCTCATCTTCATATTGACTGAAAGTATTCTTTTGGAGGTCCAAAAGATTCCCAATGGGGAGGAGTGATCCAGGGGATCAAAATATGCTCAAAACTCAAAGTGCTTAGAATTGCTTGAAAATGGATTCATGACGTAGATATTGTCCTCACGATCCCAACACAACTTGAACGGGCTCAACCGAATGTCGTATGCGAGAGATATCGCGTTCTATCCACTTTGCCAAATAGGCAAAAAAAATGTAGACTGTACAGTCTAACTGCACAAACCATACTATTGACATGGCATGGGACTGTACAAGACATGTGGAATGTGTTGAGTTGTCAAGTGATGATGTTGTAGAGGATGACATGGCAGGTGATTTGGCAATTGAGTTACGTGGACCTATTTAATGTTGACACGTTTCATTTGATGGTGAATGGGAAGGTGCCATGTGGCCCAACCAGGGGCCGCCACATGGCACCCTGCCATTGGTTATTTGTGTAAATTTTTATAGAGTATGCGGGGGTCGAACCAGGGACCTATATGTATGAAAGAGTGTTGGCGTAGGCCAGGTCACCAGCCCGCCTACCAATTAGTTCTTAACCATATACCTTATACTTTGTATTTAAGTTTGAACTTCGGTTAGCGTGGGTGGAAATTGGACCAGGGCTTAGCCCCAGCCCTCGGTCACATATACCTAACCACTCCACACATGATCACCATCATGGTTACACTGTACCATCCAACCAACAACATTATCCAACGGTCAAGACACAAGCACGAGATCCAATGGTTAGGCCATGAGTGTGATAAAATAGGTCGGTGCTAGGCCACATGGAGGCCATGCGACCAGGACCTTTGATCGTTAAGGCACTTGGTACGATAACGGTGTGACAATTTTCCACCATTTGTGGAACTGGTGCGTGTGTTGGGTTTTTAGCACGAGAAACACTCGGGAGCTAGGTTGGTCACACACAAGTGTGTTTTGGTGAGCAAACACAACAAGCTATTGGAGAAAAACATCTAGAGTTGTATTTTTCTCAGTTTTTGGCCAAACTAGGTAAAGGAAGAGCCCAGCTAGGGGTTTTTGGACGTTTTGGAGCCATTTAATCCATCTATTTTTCATTTTGAGCATTGTAAAGCATTGATTTTGACACTTTGAGCATTAATGAAAATGATCCATTAGAAGCTGGCCCAGGAGATGTAGCCCAAGAGTGGGGTGAACTCCTTTATCATTTTGTTGTGTTATGTGCTTATTTTTAATGGTTGTTTATGACTATTATGTTGCTCATGTTTAAGTAAAAACTCATTAATTTTATGTGTTTGTAACTTGATCCTATTGCCCAAGCACATACAAATTACACTTGAAATTTTAAAGATACACAAGCCTTCTTCATTTTCAGATCAATGATCATCTTCATTCTTAACTTGACTTGTGCCTTCTCCTCTTTTTTTCCCTCTTTCATTGCAGAGCTCTCCCACCATTTCCTTCATCAAAGTGAATGCCTCAAAGAAATCCTCTTCAAAGTTAAAAGGATGTGTTTTTCCTTGGTGTGGCCATCTCTTTGTTTCGAGTGCTTCTCCTTGAACCAATTTCAGGATTATAAACCTTGAGTTCTCCTTCTCCCTTATTGAGTCTAGACCTTGTAAGCATCCGCACTCACAAACCACATCAAACTAGCTTACTAGCTCTGATACCAACTTGATCCAGATATTTTACTTAGCTAGTTAATTAATGACTTGATTGCTTAAAGAGTGTGAAAACCAAGACAAAATAAATACATAAAAGACTATGAGCAATAATAATAAGAAACAAAGAAATAAGAATGACACAACAAGATGATAACGAAGTTCACCCAGTGTGGGATATGTCTCTGGGTCCGCTTCCAATGGAGTGGCCTCTTCTATTATGATGTAAAAATGGAAAAATCACATCAAAGTATTCAATCTCAAAGTTGTTCTTCTACTTTGCTACAACACAATGGCTTCCAAAACCCTTTGAAGTCTATCTCTCCCCTTTTCAATTCACCAAGTGGGATCACAAAGATCATATGTCTTTATATGACAAAAGAATGTGAAATTAATATAATAAATCTCGTACTCATGCTCAAAAGAAATGCTTTGGCACATTGACAATGGGATTTGTTTTAAAGAAATGAGATCCGACAGCCTCGAGGTCAAACCCGCGGGCTGTTGGGATTTTTCGGCGACACATTATTTCTAAATTAAAACCATAAGTCTTGGCCAATACATGAAGAAAAAAGGGTGTATCGCGTTGGCAAGTGGATAAGTTTTAAGAACATTGTTAGTAGGGAGGTCGCAGGGTCAAACCCACAGGCGTCCTCTCTTTGGAATGTTTGTTGTATGTAACATTAATTATAGAAGCTCCAACGTTGGTTACAAAGCTTGATGGTTGTACTGTTGGTGAATTCGTTGTGATTATAGTGTGAAGGTCAGGGGTTCGATCCCACTAACTAACCCTTTGCCAAATTAAACATGGAACCTTCTCAGCCATTCAGAGGCTGCCATGTGGAAGCCTCTGATTGACCCATGTCACATCGACAACACGTCACTTGCCAACTTGAATGTCAAATGGACTACCAACTCAACTGCCATGTCACCTACCTCTTCCACATGTCCACTGCTCAACCTTCCATGTGTCTATATGAATACCACGTGTACTTTGTACATATTGTCACGTGTCCTCCTATGGGGATGCCACATGTCACCTTTGTCCTTCCCTTTTTCCCTATTTGGAAAAAAATTCAAATAACGATATATTTTGCGTATAAAGTCTGTTTGAGCCTGTTCAAGAGATGTTGGAAAGCTCTTGTCAAGCTCTTCATCATGACGACCTTTGCATCAATTTTTGATACCTTTTAATTTTGAGGTATTTTGGATCCTCCTGGATCATACCCTCACTCCCCTAGTTAATGGAATAGATTGTCACTTAATGTATTTAGGGTTTGAATAAGGCCCCATGAGGTAGTAGAGTCTGAAATCAATAAATGTAAGTAACATCATTAAAGAACATCCACTAGTTATTTGGTGAGGCCTCATTAATGGAGGTCCACTACGACGTTAGGGTTTTGGTCAATTAGAAACTATATATAGTAGTAGAAGCTATGTAATGGGTTGTCAAGTGAATATTATTGTATTTGTAGCTCTACTTAAGTTGGAGGTTGCCCCCTCGAAAAGAAAAGTGAGCATTGCATATAATTATGAATATCAATAAAGGTTTTCTTATTATTGTTATTTTCCAATTCAAGTTTTATTTATTTGCTTTCCACAACTATATTTCCATTTCTCTTGCTCTATATTTTTTCTTCCCACATCTGTATTATTTGTATTTTCTCTAAATATTCTATTTTGGCTAATGAAAAACACCACACTAAGTATTTTCAAAATCTTATGGTGGAATGAAAGTGAGTCTCATTTATTGTTTAAGAATGAAAATTAATTTTATACAAAAGCACTTTTGATAAGAGCAAGTCCCCTTGGAAGGGTAAGTGGAGTAGGTGGATGAGAGTAAAAGTATGTGAGGGGCTATTTTCTTGGAGAAGTATATGTGTATACAATTCATTCAAAAATATAAATAATTTTGCTATATTTAAATTAAATAAAAAATAGATATAAAATTAATTTCTCTCTATTATAATAAATGTAAAAGACTTTATATATACCTCACACAAAAATATCAAGCACTTCATATATGCCTTACACAAAAATATCAATCCAAATAGAATGAGAATAATGGGTGGATAAGGAAGTTGAAGGATGCTATAATTCGAAAAAAAATATTTTTTATTTTATGTATGTATGAATATTAAATACATAAATTGTATAATCCAAATGTAGTGAGGATTTTTTAAATTACTAATTTATTTGTGCAAACGTAAGTTAAAACCAATTGAAATTTTAACAAGATTATATCTTTGGATAAAAATATTAATAGATTAATTTCCTTTAAACCGTATGAATGTATTTTAATGGGTAACTAAAATTTTGCATCGTACCTTATATATTAAGAAAATGACTTTCACAAATAAATATTGTTTTTCATTTAAAATTCAATTTTTATTTTATGTAACCTATCAATTTTTTTGTAAAATTGTATAGTGATTTCATTCTTATATAAAACAACTAAAAAACAATATACATTAATCACTAATGTCAAATTAGTATCACTCTAACTCTTATAACTCATGTCAAATTCTTATGATTCTTCTACGACTAGATAATTAATAATTTAATAATTTCTAGAACCTTAAAGAAACCTAAAATATTGTTGACTACAGAATTTCTAAAACTTCAAAACAAACATGAAACATAAAACTTTAAAACAAACATGAAACATGAAATGTTGTTTACTACATTCTCTTTAGTTATGTTTCAAGTTCCAAAAATCTTTACAACATAAAAGACAGTTAGTCGTTTAACTTCGAGGACAAGTCTTTTAACTTGAAATATTTCCTATCAAATATGAAATTTGGGACATGCTTCTTAATAAAACTATTACAATTAACTTCAGTAGTGACTAAAAAATCATTAGTATATGTAGAGTTTACACAAAGTAAAAACTATATTATTGATTTTTTTATTTCTTAATCAAAATTATTTTTATAATAATAAAACATATTATTGTAAAATTAATCAAATATAAAAATATATAAAAATTTAATTTATTTGTATAAAAAAAAATATTAATAAAACATAACAGTTAAATATTAATATTTAAATTTATTAAAATTATTTTAAATATTAATATTAAAAATATAAATATAAATATCAATATTAATATTTTTATTTTTGATTAATTTAAATATTAATATCAATATTTATAAAAAATAATTAATATTTTTTATTTCTTAATCAAAATTATTTTTATAATAATAAAACATATTATTGTAAAATTAATCAAATATAAAAATATATAAAAAATTAATTTATTTGTATAAAAAAAAATATTAATAAAACATAACAGTTAAATATTAATATTTAAATTTATTAAATTTATTTTAAATATTAATTTTAAAAATATAAATATCAATATTAATATTAATATTATTAATATTAATATTAATTAATATTCTAAATATTAATATTAATATTAATATTTATTGAATATTAATATTAATATTTAAATTAATCAAATATAAAAATATATAAAAATTTAATTTATTTGTATAAAAAAAAATTAATAAAACATAAGAGTTAAATATTAATATTTAAATTTATTAAAATTATTTTTATAATAATAAAAAATATTATTGTAAAATTAAGCAAATATAAAAATATATAAAAAATTAATTTATTTGTATAAATAAAAAATATTAATAAAAGATAACAATTAAATATTAATATTTAAAAAATACACTTAAATTCTAAAGTTAAATTTATATGACAAATTGATGTTTAAAAAAATACATTTAAATTCCAAAGTTAAATTTATATGACTAACTTATGTTTAAAATTAAAACAAACTTTATCACTGACATTTTTCATAGACACCACCAAAGAGATTGACCCCACTTCAGAGAAAGACACAAATTGTTTAAGAAAGTTGGGCTTTGTGTTCATGGTTGCGACCTGCACGATCAAGGATTTGGATGACTGCCTACGAGCTGAGAAAACATGGAGACCAGGGCACACAAATGAACAAGGGAAAAAAGAAAATGTTTTTATCGACCAAAGGGGCAAAAACTTCAAGACTCGACCTGCGAAAATGATAGAAACAGGGAGACTTAGGTAGAAACCACAAACCCAAAGGACTCTGACAAGGTCATGTGATAACATTTGGCTCCACAGGGGATGGCATGCTCCCTGCGGCTACTAAGAACCAATAGTTCCAATGCCTTAGTTGTTGGGTTATGGAGTCCCTTATTAAAACCAAAAATAAAAAGAAAAAAAGATATTTACAATGACACGGGAAGCCACTTCTAGCTTAAGTAAAAAACTTCTTCAGAAAATGCCCATTTACAGGGCTACTAAAAAATTCAGCATCCTCCAATTCCTGCAACTTGTAAGTGTTATTTGATATAACGTCATAAATTTTGAAGGGGCCAATCCACAAGGCCTCAAATTTACCATGCTTGCCTTTATCTTGTTTAGATGCATCCCACTTGAGTACTAGATCTCCTAGATGGAAATCCTCTTTGGTCATATCATTTGGTTCTCCCTGGGAGTCTTGGAAGAATTTTTCCACATGTAAGGCAAGCTAAGAAGGAAAAATTGCTTCAAGTCCATATACAAGATGGAAAGGAGAGATACCAAGAGATCTCTTTGTTGTCACTCTGTCAGCCAATAAAGAAAATTTAAGCTTCGAATCCCATGCCTTCTTGTTGTCCTCTAACAGTCTTTTGATGATCATAATAAGGCTCTTGTTAGAGGACTCTGCCAGTCCATTCCCTTGGGGATAGTAAGGAGTAGAGTGAATCAATGTGATTCCAAACTATTCACAAAACTTAATCAATGGTTCAGCCTTGAAAGCTGCAGCATTATCAGTGACAATTCTGTTTGGACAACCAAATCTTGCCATAATATCTTCAACAAAACCAATGATTATCTTGTGGGAATCATTTCTTGTGGGGATGGCCTCTATCCACTTTGTAAAGTAGTTTGTGGCAATCAAGATCCACCTATGCTGACCACTTGAAGCAAGATGAATTTCCCCAATAAAATCTAGGCCCCACTATTGAAAGGGTCCTGAAGCTACCACGGGATTTAAAGGAAAAGTTTTGAGTTGTTGTTTTCCATAGAATTTCTAACACAAGACTTGATCTTTGCACAGACATCAGTGAAGAGACTAGGCCAAAAATACCCAGCCCTGAGAATCTTGTAGGCTGTGGTTCTCCAGAAGTGATGCCCCTCATGTAAACTGTCATGAAAATCATACATAAACTTTTGGGCTTCCTATGGGTCTAGACATCTCAAAAGCACTCCTAAAGGGTCTTTACAATATAAAACTTTATCAATCGGACAATATTTAATTGATTTGAGCTTCAAAGCTCTTACCTTTCTCTCTCCCATGCCATCAGGAGGTTGTAACTTCTGTAGGAAAAATATAATGTCTTTGTACCAAGTGCATCCTACCAATGGGGGTGTGACTTTAGGATCTTCATCATAAAACTCAAATTGTTGATTCTTTGAACAACTATTGATGAAATTTACCCCCAAGGATTTATAATTAGATTCATTCATCAACCTAGCTAAACCTTGACCTTTAACCAATTTGGTAGGCTTTATTTCAAGATCAAATTCAAGGATTTTGGCAATCCACTTGCTCCTTCTTCTGTCTATGTCAGGATGAATGTGGATCTCCTTCACAGAGGCTGAAGGGAAATATGCAATGAATTTTTAATGTATCACATAAACTCTGAAATATTTGAGAGCTTTAACCAAAGTATAGGCTTGATTTTCCATGATGTCATACTTTATTTCAACATCTCTCAGCGCCCTACTGAAAAAGGAAATGGGCTGCTCTAACCCTTTGACATTTTTCTGCAATAAAACAGTTGCTACTGTGTCAAATGAAGCAAAAGAGAAAATTAGAAACTCCTTGGAGTAGTTAGGACTAATGAGCACAAGTGATTCAGTCAAGTCCTTCTTTATTTGGTCAAAAGAGTTACGATTTAGAAGTCCATTTGATTTCATTTCCTTTCCTCAACATGGTTGTGATAAACTTCACCAACTCAACAAAATTTGAAACAAACCTTCTCAAAAAATTAATTTTCCCCAAGAAAGACTGAACTTATTTTTTGGATCTAGGGAGTGACAAAGTTTGGATAGCCTCTACCCTGCTTGAATCAATCCTTACTCCCTCAGTTGACACAATGTTCCCCAATAATTTCCCTTCTTTCATGGAAAATACTGATTTTTTGGATTTAGAGAGAGGTCAAATATTCTACCTCTTTTCATATGATCATAATGTTCTTTATTAGATTGTGAGAACATTGTTATGTCATCCAAATAAATGACTACAAACTTGTCCTTCTCTCTAATAAAAGTTATGTTCATGCCTCGCTGAAAGGTTGCTCCTACATTCATTAATCCAAAGGGAATCTTAGCGTACATGAATGTACCCCAAGGAGTGGTGAAGGTTGTATTATCTCTGTCTTTAGGTAAGACAGAGACTTGATTGTAGCCAGAGAAGCCATCAATCATAGACATCCTGGATGCACCCGTCACTCTCTGTAATATGTGTTCCATCTTGGGCAAGGAGTAATTATTTTTCTTAGAGCTTCTGTTCAGATTTCAGAAATCAACAGAAAGTCTGATTTCTCCATTCTTCTTTCTCACTGGGACCAATTTGGCCACCCACTCAGAAAATATCAAAGGAACGATAATCTGGGCATCCAAAATCTTTTTTACCTCTTTATCCATAATAGGCAGTAGCATAGGATTTATTTGTCTCAATTTCTGCCTAAATGGTTTGGCTTCCTCCTTCTGTGAGATATGCTTCGCGAATCGACCTTCGGGAATTTCAATTCTCAAACCACATTTCCCTCTAAGAAAAACCTTTAGAGCTGAGGATCTGATGACGCGTGGCATTCTGGATTTGGATGGCCGAGATCCACTTCGGGTCTCCGGGACTTCGGGAAAATCAAAACTCAAATCTGGCTTACTTCTCCATGTGCTTTTACCCAGAGCCGTGGATCTGATGACACCTGGCTCTGGCTGATCAATGACTCAAATCCATTTCGGGCCTTCAGGACTTCGACCCCTCAGGATTTCTAAGCACTTCTCATTTCAAATCTCTCAAAGCTCATTTCCCCGAAGGCTTGGATACACTGCCACTTGTCCCCTTTAAGATCAACAACTCGTATTCACTTTGGGGCCTTTTGTTCTGGCGCTATACTTCGCACAAGTTTTCACTCCCAAATGTTCGTGAGCCGCTGATCTGGACTGTTCCTGAAATATTCACCATTAAAAGATTAAAACTGTCTTTTTCTTATGCTTCAATACCAAAACAGACTATTTAAGAAAGTTGTTCTTTGTGTTCATGACTGCGACCTGCACGATCAAGGATTTGGACGACTGAATGCAAGCTGAGAAAACAGGGAGACCAGGGCGCACAAATGAACAAGGGAAAACCGAAAATGATTTTATCGGCTAAAGGGGGGGAAATTTGGGAAAATTTCAAGACTCTACGAAAAGGATAGAGACAGGGAAAACCTACAAACTTAGGTAGAAACCACAAACCCACAGGACTCTGACAAGTTCATGTGATAACAAAACTTATGGGCACTCATGGACACCATGCTGAAAAAGAGCATAACATTTCATCCACAAACTAATGGTTAAACAAAAGTGGTGAATAGAACAGTAGTACATCTTCTTCATGGTTATTGCAGCAAACATCCTAAGCTTTGAGATGAGCACCTACACTACATTCAACATGCTTACAATGGGGCTAAGCACTCTTCAACTTAAACATCTCCATTTGAGTCATGTTTTGGTTATTTGCCAAAATCTCCTTTAGATTTTATTTTTGGGAAGGATATTGTTATTGATGGTCATTATGATATTGATAGAGCAAAGAAGTTCATTGAACAAATTCAGTTAGTGCATCAAATGGTACAAGAACAGTTGGAAAAGAGCCAAGCCAAGTACAAGACAAGACATGACAAGCATCGTGTTGATCACAGTTTCCAAGTTCGAGATGAAGTTTGGATTTACATTAGCAAGGAGAGGCTTAAAGGAGAAGGTAAAAAACTGAAACCAATTAGATATGGACCTTTCAAGATTCTTGAAAAGTGTAATGACCCTAGTTGGATAAATGTTTAAGAAATTATAAAGTAAAACTAATTAGGGGATTAATTGTGCTAACAAGGTATTAATTAAACAAAGATGATTTAATGATATTAATTAAGTGAGTTAATAATTAATTAAAGGATAT
>ML801741.1:166866-179145 GCA_009831015.1 Picea engelmannii | reverse complement strand
GTATTTGAGAGGTACTGCTACTTATGCATTATGTTTTGGATGTTCAAAAACTTTTCTATAGGGATATGTTGATTCAGATATGGTAGGTGATAAAGACAGTAGGAGGAGCACCACAGGGTATGTTTTTACTATAGGTGGAACAAAAGTAAGTTGGATTTTGAAACTGCAAAAGGTTGTTTCACTTTCAACAACAAAAGTAGAGTATGTTGCTACTACAGAGGCTAGTAAAGAGATGATTTGGTTACAAAGGTTTATGGAGGAATTGAGAAAGAAGCAAGAGAATAGCAGGTTGTACTATGATAGTGAGAGTGCCATTTATCTTGTAAAGAACTTAGCCTTCCATTCGAAGACTAAGCATGTACAGTTGAGGTGCCACTTCATATGATCCTCCTTGGAAGATGGACATTTGAAGTTGGAAAAGATACACACTAGCTAGAATCCTGTAGACATGTTAACAAAGGGAGTAACCAGGGAGAAACTGAGTTCCTTCTCAGTTTCAGTTGGTCTTCAAGAATGAAGATGAAGATGAGAAATTTTCCAGGTCCAAGAAGGTTCACAGTCCATCATATACAACAATGATGGAGTTGTTGAGATCAATCTCCAAGTTGGAGGTTGTTTGTTGTGGAGCCTGATTATCTTCCTGATTCAGAGGTCTTTTACTTTTAGCCATGTTTATACCCCATGAAGTATTCACACCCTAGAAGTATGTACACTCTTCCACGCGGGGCAGTGTAGAGGGGGGGTACCCCCTCTGCGGGGTCCGGGGAGGCTATCCCCCTGGCTGGGGGGTCTAGGGGCAAGCAGGCCCCCAACGGGGGTTCGGGGGTAGCATCCCCCGGTGGGGGTTCGAGGGTGAAGCCACCGAAGGAAATATTTCCTTGTAAAAGTATATTGTAATTTCATTGTAAATATGGACTTTTTATTATAAGGTTGCAGATCTAATGGTAGAAATTATGTTAAGGTTTTTTTCCCTAGAAGGAAACCCTCTTTTATGAGGGAAACGTATTGCAGCTATGGTGGATGACAAATATTGTATTCTGAGATAGGAGACTGTGAGAGAAAGAAGAGGAAGTTACAATGGGTTTTTCTATAGGTTGTATCCCTTCATATGATGGATAATAATAAAGGAAGGACCTGGCAATTTTTCTGGTGGATGTAGCTCACACTGGGTGAACCACATAAATCTGTGTCTCTATTGTATTGTGTATCTTTTGTGTTTTGTTTCTACATTTTTTTTATTTTATTGCTCCATGGTCTTGTTTTTCTAACAATTGGTATCAGAGTGAAAGGTAACTCACAGGAAGAGAGGGTTCCTGGTTTGAGTGGGAGCAATGTAGGAAGAATGAAAGTTCAGGGTCGAGAAATTTAACGGCAAAAACTACCAGTTATGGAAGATGCAGATGGAAGACTATTTATATCATAAGGATGTATTCCTACCATTGGGATGAATAGCAAAGAAGTCGACTGCTACGAAGGACAAAGAATGGGAGATTCTTGACAGAAAGGCTCTAGGAATGATACGACTAAGCCTGGCAGCGTCGGTGGCTTTCAATATTTCCAAAGAACACATTCGCAAAATTGTATGACACATTGGCCAAATTGTATGAAAAACCCTTGATGTCCAATAAGGTATTTCTAATGAAGAGATTATTTAATATGAAGATGTCAGAAGGTGGGTCTGTTGTAGATCATTTAAATGATTTTAATATGGTTACTAATCAACTAAGTTCTATAAAAGTGGACTTCGATGATGAGGTCAGGGCTCTTATAATCTTGTGCTCATTGCCAGAAAGATGGAACGCCTTGGTCATGGCTGCTGTCACACACCCACTACAACAACTTAGATTTTTCTTCTTTTTCTTCAGGGAATAAAATCCTTCAGACTTATATGGGGCCTAGCGCAGACCCTCTCTTCCCTTATCCTCCTCTAAACGACCACAAAATGGCCTTAGAGCAAGCGCTTTTTGCAACTCGCGAGTTGGGAATCAAGACTCTCGACTCCCCTTTCTCCAAACACCGATACCCAAGATACTATACAGGTATGGCTCCCTCTTCACTAGCACCTGCTACATGTATCTATAGGCTAGGCCAAACACTAGCACCACTCGCAACCTCGCCAGTTGAGGTGTTGAGCTCTCGTGCTCCTCCTTCGTAAATCCCCGAGATGCGAGAGGTCAACTTGTCAACCCCGCTATAGTTTGCTCACGAGCTATGTCACCGCTGCCCATTGCACAAGACCTTGGCTCTCGACGTTTCACGGCCTTAGTAATCAAGGTGCATCTTCTTCATCCTGCGAAACCCCGAGCCACTATAAGTCAACAGTGGGTTGATTCTTTCCCAGTGTGACATGTGTCCACCACCAGTCGCCCACTTCCTAGGATAAATACTAGTGCTACTTGCATCTCATGACTTCGCGAGTTGGAGTGTTGAGCCCTCATACTCCTCCTTTGCCAGTTCCCGAGATACAATAAGTCAACAATGGGTTGACTCCTCCCCAGGGGACATGTGTCCATCACCTATCACCCGTTCCCACCTTTATCTGGGCGCTTGTTGTTACGCCACCTGTCAACCACATGGTCCCCACTTGTGGATGGGCCATGTTTTTGCACGAGCCCTCGACGCTCTGCACTTCACGACTTCTACAATAAAAAAGAAACTCCCTCAAGTTCTGAACCCCCGATAGGCGATAACAACGAAAGTTCTGATCCAACGGTTCTCCTGTGCCTTGGATCCAACAATCATGATCACGTCACGATCTCGTGAATCATGAGTTCATGCAGCCCTACCCTTGACCACTCCAAGTCGCGAGTCAGCGAAATGATACTCTTCTGCCTATACAAAAGCTAAGATCGACGATCAATAGGGCTCCGTCAGATCCTTGGATCTACGGTCTGGGATCCCATTGTTACATGCGAAGGTTGAAAGGGTCGAGGTGTTAACACCTGCACTCCTTCTTTAGATCCATCGGTCTCAACAGATCTAGGGTCTTCCCGAAAGGATTTCAACCGTTCATCTACCAAATGATAGGGTATTATCTCTTTCTATAATTAGGCTCGCTATCTCTTCTGAGCTTGAATCATGAAATTCAAATTCTCAGGGCTTCAAACTCCCATGATTCCGAGACCTTAGAGAGCTATCCTTCCTTGCATAAGGTTTCCAGACCCCAATCGCATGAACCTTCAGACGGTTCTTGGGAAATCATCCCAAATCTTAGTCAAGTCTCTAGGTAAAGGTTTGGCATGGTTCCAAGGTTTATGGGGTAATCCCCAAGGAAGAGTACTCTTGAGGAGCCTTCCCGGAACATTGCAAGAGTTAATAAAACAAGATGATTCTCAGTGGGGCGAATTCATGCCCCAACCTTAATCCTTTGTACAGAAACCAACTATGGCATGTAAGTATACAAAGGCATCCATTATTTCCAGTCTAACACATCAAGCAATCATTCTACATAGAAATTATTATGGGCATATAAACATAAGCATGTATTCATGATATTCAGTTCAAAATACAAGGTATAAAACACTTATCAGATCTACCAGGCATGATGCAACTGCTGAGAGGGGTGCTTGTTTCCACCTAATCGTAGGCTCAATGACTCCAAATGGATTTACCACAAGCCATCCCCGAGCTAGGCCATGATGCTTTGAGGTTCATTCTCCTACTTCTAGCTCAACAGAAATCAAGGACGAAGGTTACTCTCATCCTCCTTATGTAGGAAAATAATCTAGGATGAAGGTTACTCTCCTTCTCCTGGTATTCAAAACTCCCTACATTTCCAGGGTTTCTCTAGTCTCTTTCGTGTTCCCCGTCGCGCGTATTTCTCTCTCCCCTTACCACATTTCCTCTCTTGCCAATTTATGTCTGCAAGGTTGCGTGTGGCATGAATTTTTCCATTTGTGATCAGGTCTGAGGGATGTTATGGGTGGGCAGTTTACCCCCATCCCCTCATTAACTCTTGAGGAGCCTCCCCACCTACCAATCTTATGGGAATTCCATTCTAGGATCAGAGAGCTACTTTGGTTTGTGAGAAAGTATAAACCAGTACAGTACTAGCTCGGTGGAAGTTAACGCAACCATTACAGGTCCCTTCCACCACCTCTCATTATCCATCGTGGTCTCTTTTAGCACATCCCTCTCCCAGCATTCATGCAACACATATCCATAACATAATTTACATTCATCGACCTTTTATGCAAATGTCCGTCAAATCAAACATTCACATATTTGAGTTTGCCATAGTTCTTGGCCAATATAGTTATTTTTACAGACTGGGGGAAACAGGGTGTTACAATTCCCTCCCCCTTAAAGGAACATCATCCTCGATGTTCTATCTATCAATATGACATGTATGTACAGAAGTAAACAAAATCGGATATGCATGTTTCATGGAATCTTCCATTTCCCGCGTAGCCTCATCTGGGCCAAAATGTTTCCACTGCACCTTAACCTGTGCAATGGTTCGGTTCCTGAGTGGGGTTTCCTTTCTGTCCAGTATGCATTGAGGTTCTGGCAAGAATTCTCCCTCCGGTTCCACCTAGATCACATACTAGTCAATTATATGATTAGAATCATGTACATATTTCTAGAACTTCAAAGGGTCCACAATATCGAGGTGCCAACTTGGCACAAGCTCCCATCCTCAGGGAACTCTTCCTAGGCCTAAATTTTAGATATACGTGGTCTCCCGTCTTGAATTCTCTTGGAGTTCTCTTTCGGTTGGCGTAAATTTTATGTATGTCCTTAGTGACCTTTAGATTTTGTTTGATCTGAGTTACTTGTTGTTCCATTTCTTTCAACATGTCGGGTCCAATAGTAATTCTGTTTATCAGGTTTCTCTAACTGACTGGGGTGTTGCACGGTCTACAATAGAGGACTCTGAAGGGACTCATCTTCAGGGATTCTTGGTAGCCGTTATTGTAGGCAAATTCCACCAATGGTAAATAATCTTCCCACTTCTTGGGTTGATGCATTACATGCATTCTTAGCATGTCTTCCAATATTTGGTTCACTCTTTCCGTCTGTCCATCAGTTTGAGGATGATAGGCGGTGCTAAACAGTAATTTGGTCTCTAGACCAGCCATCAAGGATTTCCAAAAGTTGGAAGTAAATTTTGTGTCTCTGTCAAACACTATCTCTTTAGGCATACCATGTAGTCTGAATACCTCCTTCATGAATATGTTGGCGATATCTATTGCCTTGCAAGTCGATTTGACAGGGATAAAATGGGCAGACTTGCTCAATTTATCCACCACTACCATGATGTCATCATTCTGTTTGACCAATGTTGGTAATCCGGTGATGAAGTCCATGGAAATGGTTTCCCACTTCCATTCCGAGATTGGTAGAGGTTGTAATAATCCTGCTGGGTGTCACTGTTCTGCTTTAACCTGTTGGCATTCTATGCATTTGGCTAAGTACTCAGCTATGTCTTTCTTCAATCCAGGCCAATAGAATTGTTTCCTGGTGACGGTGATCATCTTCTGGTATCCAGAATGACCAGTAAATGGTCTTTTATGTAGTTCATCCATTATGAAGCTCTTCAAGTCATCACATTTTGGAATACACAATCTATTTTTGTAAGTTAGTAGACCTCCATCTATCATCTGGTAGCCTTCATACTTTATTCCTATTGGTTCTTGCTCCAGGTACGAGGTCACGGTCTGGAAGAATGTGTCTGTTTCTTGTGCATTCCTAAATATTTCCTTGACATTCGTCTCGCAGGTGCTCACCGCTACCACATGAAATGTTTTCATACTTCTGCTAAGGGCATCGACCACCTTATTTTCCTTTCCTTTAACATGTTTGATTTCAAAATTAAACTCACTAAGGAGGACCATCCACCTAGCTTGTATGGCATTGAGATTTGGTTGGTCAAACAGATATCGCAATCCACAGTGGTCTTTCATAAGCACAAATTTCCTTCCCAAAAGGTAATGTCTCCTTTAAGGCGTACACTATGGCGGCAAGCTCTAGATCATGGGTCACATAGTTGACTTCGTGCTCATTCAATTTTCGGGATTCATAGAAGACTACACTTCCTCCTTGCATAAGGACTCCTTCGAGCCCTTCCTTGTAGGCATCTATGCACACGGGGAAGTTAGCTTCGGGATCAATGATCTTCAACATGGGTGTGTGGGTTAGTAAATGTTTTAGGGATTGAAATATTTCTTCACATTCTTGTGTCCACATGAATTTAGCTCCCTTCTTCTAGAGGGCAGTGATTGGACAACCAATCTTGGAGAATCCTTTTATAAATATCCTATAGTATCCTTCTAAGCCCATAAAGGATCTGATATCTAAAATGACATTTGGGGTAGGCCACTCCATGATAGACCTGGTCTTGTCAGGGTCTACTACTACTCCTTCTTCTGATATGACATGGCCCAAGTAATGTATTTGCTTCTGGAAAAAGTCGCACTTGCTAAATTTGGCATAGAGTTGATGTTCTCTTAACACTTGAAAAGCACAAGTCTAAGATGTTCCTCATGTTTCTCTCTATTCTTGGAGTAAATTAATATATCGTCAATAAAAACCAGTACAAATTTGTCTAGGAATTTGCTGAGCACATTGTTTGTCAAGCACATAAAAGTGGCAGGGGCATTGGTTAATCCAAATGGTACTACCACAAACTCATAGTGACCATATCTTGTCCTGAAGGCAGTTTTGTGGATGTCTTCACCCTTGATTCAGACTTGATGGTATCCAGATCTCAAGTCAATCTTTGAGAAGATGGAAGAACCTCCCAATTGATCGAACATGTCATCAATCCTGGGTAAGGGGTACTTGTTCTTTATGGTTACCTTGTTTAGTTGTCTATAATCTATGCATAGTCGGAGGGTACCATCTTTCTTCTTTACAAACAGAACTGGTGCTCCCCATGGAGACATGCTGGGCCAGATATAGCCTTTGTCCATCATTTCTTTTAGTTGTAATTTAATCTCAACTAGCTCAGGTGTGCTCATCATGTAGGGTGTCCTAGACACTGGCACCGCTCCTGGTGCAAGTTCTATCGAGAAGTCAATGTCCCTTCTCGGAGGTAGACCCGGTACCTCTTTCGAAAATACATCTCTATATTCTCTTAGTGTGGGGTGGTCTTCGAGGCTTGGTTTGTCATCTTCAGTTGATTCCAACACCTGTATCGCATAAAGTAGACATCCCATTTCTGCAATACTTTCTCATTTGAAGGGTTGATATTCATCTCACCGAGATAGGTTTTTGGATCCCTCGAAGGGTTATCCTTCTTCCTTCTTCACCTACACATTCTAAAGTTTTATGGTAATAGTCCAGTCTACCCTTATATGTGACTAGCCAGTCCATTCCAATCAACAGGTCATATGATCCTAGGGGTAGTATGTTAAGGGTTGCTTGGTTGGGGAATTCACCCATAGTGAATTGGAAAGATGGTATGACCTTTGCTACCTTTCTTTTGGTGCCAGTGGCTAACTATACCAACCATGGCTTGGTGTGTTTATGTGGGTATAATTTACACTTATCAACAACCTTAGGAGCTATATAACTCAAATTTGAACCAGGGTCAATTAGAATAGACACTAGATGGTTGGTGATCATACCTTCCATCTCCACCACTGAAGCTTGGTGGTCAACTTGTTTATTATCCAAGGCTGCATAAATTTGTGGCACACTCCTGGCCACATCATTGACAGTGGTAGCTTCTTGAACGTTGTAAATTCTTTGAATATTCTTTTGTCGGTGCGGGTAGTCCCTCAGTAGATGTTCTTCTCCACAACCCCAACATTTCAAGGGTTCTCTCTTTAGGTTATCAATCTTTCTTGGGGTAGATCCCGAAGGTTTATTTCCGCTCTGGGAGGGGAAATTCTGCTGGTGTACACTTCGGGTTGGGAAGCTCATCCTTGAGACCTTCTCATAGTTTTTAAATATTGGGGATTTAAACCCCTTTTTCTGGAATCCCGAGCTATTCTTCTGCTTTCATAACAATATCTTGCCTTTCGGATAGTCTCTTCTAGGGTCTTTGGCTCGTCAAACTCAATGCTATTCTGATAGTCCTTAGGTAGTCCACTGATGAATCGTTGCACCTTTTCCTTCTCTGCTTTTATATAGGGTACGTACCTCAGCAATTTGAGGAATCTTCTGACATATTCCTCCATGGTGCATTGCCCCAGCTTGAGTTCATAGAATTCTTTAGTCTTTTCGTCGAAATATTTTTCCAACAGATACTTCTTCTTGAAGTATTTCTCAAACCATTCCCAAGATAGGTCTTCTTCGTGAATCCCTTTTACATTCTTAAGGTCTTCCCACCAAATGAAAGCCTTTCCATTCAAGTTGAAAGTGGCTACTCGGGCCTTCAATTTTTCTGAGAAGTCATGGACTCTAAAATACTTCTTTAGTCCAAGCAGCGAGGCCTCCACTTTCTCCCCTTTCTTTATTTCACCGTCGAAAGAGGGTAGTTTGGCCTTCTTGAATTCTTCGAGATTGTGACTTTGGGAATGCTTTTGCTTCTTCTGTTTTCTTCGGGAATAAGAACTATTTCTGCTACTAGAAGATCCCTTCGAGTCACCAGTTTCCTTTCCAGAGGAATCATTCGACACTTTTCCCTTATCTATGGGGTGAACCTTTCTCGAAGTGCTCTTCCCAGTGTGGCCACTTAAAAGACCATGTTTCTGTATCTCAGGTCCGCGTGACTGGTGTTAGGTCCATGCTGCAATTGTCTTTGTATGTCGGATAAACTTTGCAATAAGACTGCATTAATTTATGTTTTCTTCTCTTTTTCTTTTATCAACCTCTCGTTTTCGGCCTTGCAGCTCTGTAGTTTGACCATGAGGCTTCTCACAGTCTCAGCTAGATCGGGAGGGGTCTCTACTGCTCTCCTTTCATCAAACTCTTCGTATTTTTTGTGGGAGCCATCCCCCACTTCATGGTGTGTCACCATTCTATGCATCTGCAGTTTCCCACAGTTGATCGTCCACTTGTTGTGCAAGAAAAACACTTATTGTTAGTCAAAATTATATTCATTCACAATCAATGCATAATTCATATTTTTCAAATGCATACACACAATAGGAATTTTCATTCTTAACTTTGGATTTTTATAAAGGTGGTTAAGATAGAGGGTTACTCCTTTTAAGAGTACTTCAAATGGAGTTTCTGAGCAACTCGTTCATGAGCCCAAGCAAGCCAAGTGTTGTAACCATGATTTGATACCAATTTGTCACACACCCACTACAACAACTTAGATTTTTCATCTTTTTCTTCGAGGAACAAAATCCTTGAGACTTCTATGGGGCGTAGCACAGACCCTCTCTTCCCTTATCCTCCTCCAAATGACCACAAGTTGTCCTTAGCACAAGTTCCTTTCACAACTCGCGAGTCAAGAATCAAGACTCTCGACTCCCCTTTCTCCAAACACTGATACCTAAGATACTATATGAGTATGGCTCTCTCCTCACTAGTGCCTGCTACATGCAATCGTAGCCTAGGCCAAACACTAGCACCACTCGCAACCTCGCCAGTTGAGGTGTTGAGATCTCGTGCTCCTCCTTCACAAATCCCCGAGACACAAGAGGTCAACGTTGCGTGGACTCTGCCAAAGTGACATGCACACGCCACTTGTCAACCTCGCTATACTCTTCTCATGAGCTGTGTCGTCGCCGCCCATTGTACGAGACCTCAACTCTCGGCATTTCACGGACTTAGCGATCAAGGTGCAACTTCTTCATCCTGTGAAACCCTGAGCCACAATAAGTCGAAAATGGGTTGAATCTTTCCCAGTGTGACACGTGTCCACCATCGATCACCCACTTCCTAGGCTAAATACTAGCACTACTCACATCTCACGACTTCACGAGTTGGAGTGTTGAGCCATCATGCTCCTCCTTCACGAGTTCCCGAGATATGATAAGTCAACAATGGGTTGACTTCTCCCCAGTTGACATATGTCCATCACCTGTCACTCATTCCCACCTTTCTCTGGGCACTTGTTGTTACGCCACTTGTCAACCACGTGGTCCCCACTTATAGATGGGTCACGTGTTTGCAGGAGCGCTTGGCGCTCGACACTTCACGACTTCTACAATAAAAAAGAAACTCCCTCAAGTTCCAAACCCTCGATAGGCGATAACCACGAAAGTTCTGATCCAATTCCCTTGTTCCTTGGATCTAATGGTCACGATCACATCGCGACCTCGTGAATCATGAGTTCATGCAGCCCTACCCTTGACCACTCTAAGTCGCGAGTTAGTGAAATGATACTCTCCTGCCTATACAAAAGCTAAGATCGATGGTCAATAGGGCTCCGTCAGATCCTTGGATCTATGGTCTGGGATCCCATCACTACATGCAAAGGCTAAAAGGGTTGAGGTGTTAATGCCTACGCTCCTTCTCTAGATCCATCGGTCTCGACAGATCTGGGGTATTCTCAAAAGGATTCCGACCGTTTGTCTACCAAATGATAGGGTATTCTCTCTTTCTATAATTGGGCTCACTATCCCTTCTAATATTGAATCACAAAATTCTTCTCGGGGCTTCAAACTCCCACGACTCTGAGACCTTAGAGAGCTATCCTTCCTTGGATAAGGTTTCCAGACCCGGATCGTATGAACCTTCAGATGGTTCTTGGGCAATTGTCCCAAATCTTAGTCGAGTCTCTGGGTAAAGGTTCAGCGTGGTTCCAAGGTTTATGGGGTAATCCTCAGGGAAGAGTACTCTTGAGGAGCCTTCCCAGAATATTACGAGAGTTAAGCAAACAAGATGATTCTTAGTGGGGAGAATTCATGCCCCAACCTTAATCCTTTGTACAGAAACTGACTATGGCATGTAAGTATACATAGGCATCCATTATTTCCAGTCTAACACACCAGGCAATCATTCTACAGAGAAATTATTATAGGCATATAAACATAAGCATGTATTCATGATATTCAGTTTGAAATACAAGGTATAAAACACTTATCAGATCTACCAGGCGTGATGCAACTGCTGAGAGGGGTGCTCGTTTCCACCCAACCGTAGGCTCAGTGACTCCAAATGGATTTACCACTAGCCATGCCTGAGCTAGACCACGATGCTTTGAGGTTCAGTCTCCTACTTCCAGCTCAACAAAAATCAAGGACGAAGGTTACTCCCCTTCTCATAATGCAGGAAAATAATCCAGGACAAAGGTTACTCCCCTTCTCCTAGTATTCATAACTCCGTTTGTTTCCAGGGTTTCTCTAGTCTCTTTCGCGATCCCCATCACACACACTGCTCTCTCCCTTACTACATTTCCTCTCTTGCCAATTTATGTCTGCAAGGTTGCATGTGGCACGAATTCCGCCACATGTGGTCAAGTCTAAGGGATGTTACGTATGGGAAATTCACCCCCATCCCCTCATTAAATATTGAGGAGCCTCCCCACCTACCAATCTAATGGGAAATCCATTCCAGGATTAGAGAGCTACTTTGGTTTGTTAGCAAGTATAAACTAGTACAGTACTGGCTCGGTGGAAGTTAATGAAACCATTCCAGGTGCCTTCAACCACCTCTCATTAGCCATCGTGGTCTCTTTTAGCACATCCCTCTCCCAACAGTCATGCAACACATATCCATAACATAATTTACATTCATTGACCTTTTACGCAAAGGTCCATCAAATCAAACATTCACATCTTTGATTTTGCCATAGTTCTTGGCCAATATAGTTATTTTTATAGACTAGGAGAAACAGGGTGTTATAGCTATAAGTAAATTTTTCTCTAGTTCAAATACTTTAAAATTTGATGATGTTGTTGGTGTTATCCTTAGTGAGGAAATGCGGCGCAAAAGCACAGGTGAGACATCAGGAAATGCGTTGAACATGGAGAACAAGGGAAGACAAAAGGATAGAGGAAAGGGTTTAGGAAACCATGGGAATTCTAGGAAGGGAAGATCCAAATCCAGACTTGGAAAGATAGAGTGCTGGAATTGTGGGAAGAAAGGACATCTGAAGAAAGACTACAGAGCTCCAAAGTAACAAAGAGATGGATAGCAGGAGAGAAATCAGGAAGCAAATGTAAGAGGTGATGTGTTACAAGATGCTTTGATTCTTTCTGTAGATAATATTTCTGAGTCTTGGGTAGTAGATTCATAGGTTTCGTTTCATGCCACACCCCATAGGAAACATTTTCTAGATTATGTTCAAGGTGATTTTCGACAGGTTCATTTGGGTGATGATGCACCATGAAAAATTGTTGGAATGGGAAAGGTAAAAATAAATCAACGCAATGGAAACCAATGGTTGTTGAAAGAGGTAAGACATGTTCCAGATTTAAGGAAAAATCTAATTTC
>ML801741.1:101257-125895 GCA_009831015.1 Picea engelmannii | reverse complement strand
GGATATTGAGATGAAGAAAGAGAATGAGAAGGATGAGGAGAAAAAGGAGGATAAGAGGGAGGAGAAGAAGGAGGAGATGTATTTTATTAAGGATGATTGATCCAGGGGATAAAAATATGATCAAAATCAAAGTGCTCAGAATTTATCGAAAATGTATTCATGGTGTAGATCTCATCCTCACGATCCCAACGTAACTTGAACGGGCTCAAACAGACAAATTATGTGAGAGATATTGTGTTATGTCCACTTTTCCAAATAGGCAAAAGCAATGTTCGTTGTACAGTCCATACAGTAGGACTATGTGAACCGTACTACTAACATGGCATGGGACCGTTCAAGACACGTGGCAGGTGTTGAGTTGTCAAGTGATGATGTGGCAAGTGAGTTGGAAGTCGTATTATGTGGACCTCTTTGGTGTTGACACATGTCATTTGGTGGCAAATGGGAAGGTGCCATGTGGCCCAGCCAGGGGCCACCATGTGGCACCCCGTTGTTGGTTATTGGTGTAAAATTTTATAGAGTTCCCGGGGGTCGAACCAGTGACCTCTATGTATGAAAGATTGTTTGCATAGGATGAGTCACCAACCTGCCTACCAGTTAGTTCTTAACCATATACCTTAGACTTTGTATTTAAGTTTAAACTTCAGTTAGCGTGGGAAGAAAAAGGATCAGGGCTTAGCCCCAACCCTCAGTCACATATACCTAACCACTCCACACATGACCACCAACGTGGTTACAGTATACCATCTGACCAACAACACTATCCAATGGTCAAGACACAAGTGCGGGATCCAACGGTCAGGCACGAGCACGGGAAAATAGGTTGGTGTCAGGCCACATGGAGGCCATGCGACCAGGACCTCCAACAGTTAAGGTGCTTGGTGTGGTAACGGTGTGACAATTTACAAGCATTTGTGTAACGGGCACACGTGCTATGTTTTTGGCATGGGAAACACTCGAGATATAGGTTGGTCATACATAGCTGCATTTTGGCAAGCAGAGACAACAAACTATTGGGGGGGAACATCCAGAGTTGTATTTTTCTCAGTTTTTGGCCAAACCAAGTGCAGGAAGAGCCCATATAGCAGTTTTTGGACGTTCTAGAGCCATTGAAGCCATCTATTTTTCATTCCGAGCATTAAAAATCACTGATTTTGACACTTTGAGCATTAATGAAAATGATCCATTAGAAGCTGGACTAGGATATGTAGCCCAAGAGTGGGCTGAACTCCTTTATCATTTTGATGTGTTATGTGCTTGTTTTTTATGGATTTATATGATTGTTATATTGCTAATGTTTAAGTAAAAACTCATTAAGTTTATGTGTTTGCAACTTGATCCTATTTCCCTAGCACATACAAATTACACGTTCAATTTTAAAGATACACAAGACTTCTTCATTTTCATATCAAGTTGGTATCAGAGCATAGGTTTTTGAAGGTTTGATTGTTTGCAAGTGTTTTTTTTCTGA
This sequence comes from Picea engelmannii, assembly GCA_009831015.1. Lineage (NCBI taxonomy): Eukaryota > Viridiplantae > Streptophyta > Pinopsida > Pinales > Pinaceae > Picea > Picea engelmannii. The sequence goes on along the minus strand of ML801741.1, from coordinate 124,424 downwards.
AGATTACAAGGTTGAATCTCACTAGATGAGAAGGTCAACTTGTAGATCCAAGTTCTCAACTTTCAAGAAGGATAACTACACAATCAACTCAATATTCAAGGAGATATTCACCAGGTATGGCTCATGAGGAGAGTCATGAAACTCTTACTTCAGAAGATGAAAATTTTAGAAAATATTTCTATGATATGACAGAAATGGTGAAAGTTTTATATGAAGAAAGGAATGCAAGGTCGCAAGGTGAAAGGTCAAATCCTCGAGGAGGTAATGAAGATAGTGGTGATAAAAAATACAAAAGGAAATGGAGGGAATGGTGATACTCCAGCTCCTTCACCTCCATCTTCCACTTCTTCTACCATTTCACAACCACCTCCAAATTCTCCAAAAGAACATGGTAAAATTCCTCCACAACCTCCTTTGCTTAAGCTTGATATTAAGTTTGAATTTTCTATGTATAATGGAGAGGTAAATGCTGATAAATTGGATAATTGGATTCGTCAGATTGAAGTGTATTGTAGGATACAAAGAATCAAAGATGATGAAACTAAGATTAAACTTGCTTCTCTTAGATTGGAAAGTGCAACACTCATTTTGTGGGAATCCAAAACTCAAGAGGACATGAAGAAACATGGTAAAGTTTTATCCTATTGGAATGATTTCATTGTTGCACTTAAAAGACAATTTTATTCATTAGCATACATGCAGAAAGCTATAATGGATTGGCAAAATTTTAGACAAGCTAAAGGGAAAAGTGTGCAAAGCTACACTCAATAACTTAGAAGAAGAGCTTTGATTTTGGTTATAGATTTATCTTCTCAAGAAACTTTACTCAAATACATTGGAGGATTTCATAGCTACTTGAGGCACAAAATACTTATGTTTAACCCTAAAAATATTGATGAAGTTTGTGTACAGGAAACGCATTTGGAAGCAAGAGGGAGGAATGAACCTCAAGAGGGCAGCAAGAAGCCATTTGTTAAGGGAGACAAGGGAAAGAGAAAATTCAACTTGGAAATGGAAGAAATAATGCTTCACTCAAGAAAGAGGGAGAAAAACTCTCATGTAAACATTGTTCAAAAGATGGCCATGATGAAGACCATTATTGGAAACCTCATCTTGAAATGAGGCCCAAAAATTTCAGCCATAAGGGGAAACCAAAGACTACTGCAACTACACAACATGATTTAGGTTCTGATTCAGGAGATGGAACAAAAATTACAGCCATGGGTTTTCAAGGTGAGGATTCTGTTGCAAGTACTAGTTCTTCAAGTAGTAGTAGCCTCAATGAAACTCAACATGAAAAAGAAAGAATAGAGATTTTCCACATAAGGGTTATTTCAAAGAATACCAAGATAGATACTCTTTTTTATACTGGATCTCAAGCAAACCTCATATCTGAAGAAACTATTAAGAAATTGCATTTGGAAACTACTCCACATCCTAAACCATATCCTCTAGGATGGATATGTGACAATGCCAAATTGAATGTGACAAGAAGATGTAAACTTAGATTTTCCATCACTGCAAACTTTATAGATGAGGTAGAGCTTGATGTTATTCCATTGGATATTTGTGGTATTGTGTTGGGAAGCCCATATTTATATGATAGGAGAGCCAAATTTCATCGTCATGAGAGCACATATAAGTTTTTAAAAAATGGATTTGAGTGCATTGTTAGAGCACATACAAAGAAGTTGAATTTGTCACTTGTAAATGTTGGACAAATGAAGAGATTAGTCAATGCTAGTAAGAAGTTTGTCCTCTTGATGATCAAACCCAAAGACAATGTTGCAAAAGAAGCTTTCCATGGTTGTGATGAAAATTTGAAATCTGATTTATATGAGGTTGTTAACCAATATGATGAGATGTTTCAAGAACCAAAAGGATTGCCTCCAAAAAGGGGTATCCAACATGAGATACAATTGCAGCAAGATTGTCCTCTTCCAAACATGGGTATGTATAGGATGTCAGTTATGGAGAATGATAAAATTAAAAAAACAATTCCAAGAGTTGCTTGACAAAGGGGTTATGATGTCAAGCGCGTCGCCATGTGGGTTAGCAATTGTTTTAGTACCAAAGAAATATGGTACATGGTGCATGTGTGTAGATTTCATAGCCTTCAACAAGATTACGGTAAATAATCATTATCCTCTTCCTAGAATTGATGATTTTCTTCATCAATTGAAAGATGCTAAGTATTTTACTAAGTTGGATTTTATAAGTGGATATCATCGGATTAATGTGTGTAGATTTCATAGCCTTGAACAAGATTACGGTAAAGAATCATTATCCTCTTCCTAGAATTGATGATTTGCTTGATCAATTGAAAGATGCTAAGTATTTTACTAAGTTGGATTTTAGAAGTGGATATCATCGGATTAGGATTGTTGAAGGAGGCACATGGAAGAGAGCTTTCAAAACAAAGAAAGGTTCGTTTGAATGGATGGTTATGCCATTTGGGCTTGTAGAAATTTCAATACAAATTAAGTATTTCCTGCGATTCTCCTACTCTAACAATTATATGCCACTGTTAAATACATAATCCCTTCTACTAATATTCTTGAGGAAATTAAACCATGATCACAAAGTGAAATATCAAGAACACATAACACATAAGTTTTTCCAGGAAGGCATAAATCTTAAAATCCCACTATCATATATTATGTATATCATGGATCATGAAACAATATCATACAAAACTCTAATCCAAGAGATCTTAGTACAATACAATCGTCTCACAGTGTCATACAAAAATTCAACAAATACATGTGCGAATTCTCTGTGTCCAGACAACCTGCCTCCTCTGCACAATCTCTACAATTAGAATTCTCACAATGAATTCCAATTGCCTAGTTTGCACATGCTCATGAGCATATCCACTGCATGTGTGATTGCATGAGTGAACTTCACTCAAATAACAACTGATATCCAAACTATCCCTTTCACCTGTTATCTCAACTAGGTCTCCACTGGATCTGACATGCATGTAGTTAAATGTGGTGAATCTTCAGTTGCATGTGAGTTCACTGATTTGAATTAATTAATAATTAATTCACTGAACTCTCACTAGTGTAAGTTCAGTTACAACTAGTACAACTGGGTTTAACTCACTTAACGAAGTTAAACTACTTGACAATTCTCATAACTACACTTATAATTTTGTCACAACTCCAACTCACTCAGTTATAAATGAGATAATAGATTAATATTTATTGTCCAATTTATTTAAGGGAAAAATAAATTAGACACACATTTCTTGTTGACTTTTCAACACTCCCTCTCAACAAGAAAGGGATTATCCTTCACCCCAATCCTATCTCTATGATATTCGAATTTTCTCCTGGTGAGAGCCTTCGTCAGAATGTCTGCATCCTGATCTTCCATAGGAATGTATTAAAGAAACATGATCTTCCGCTACACACAATCTCTGAGATGATGATACCGGATATCTATATTCTTAGATCTATCATGAAACACAAGATTAATTGAGAGTTTAATGCAACTTTGATTATCACAATGATCACTATCAGATCTAAATGAGAACCAAACAAACCAACCAAGATCTTTCTCATCCAGATAGCCTCACATGCATCTTGAAACCATGCCATGTGTTCCACTTCTACTTAACTAAGTGCCATGGATATTTGTTTCCCGCTGTACCAAGAAACAGTTGTAGATCCGATACTAAAGATCCCCCTTGATGTGCTCCTTTTGTCCGTTGGGCTGCCCGCCCAATCTGCATCCATGAAGCCATGCAACTTCACCTCATCCATCTATTTGTACCATAATCCATACTCAGATGTGCCCTTTAGATATCTCAGGACATGCTTACCTTCCTTCCAAAATATTTTGGTAGGCTTAACCATCGCTTGACTTAGCTGGTTAACTGCATAGAAAATGTCTGGTCTTGTGTTCACTAAATACATTAGTGAACCTACTAACTGTTGATAGACAATAGCATACACTACCTCTCTAGAAGTAGCATCCTCTTTCCTCCAGTTTTTTGGAAGAGGAGTATCCATGGGTTTGCAGCCCTCCATGTGAAACTTACCCGGTATCTCCCTTGCATACTTGCCTTGAGACACAAAAATTTCACCATCTCGCTGGCATATTTCCAATCCAAGGAAATAATGAAGAAGTCCCAAATCCTTCATCTCGAACTCCTTTGTAAGGTCCTCCTTGAATGAGTGTATCAACTGCTCATCACCAATCAGTATTAAATTATCAACATAAAGAACAATGATTAAAATCTTACCCTCCACCATAATTTGGTATAGGTTTGCATCTGTTTCACTTTTGGTGAAGCCCAGTCTAGTGAAATAGTTGTCTATTCGAGTGTACCAAGCACGGGGTGCTTGCTTCAGCCCATATAGTGCTCTCTTGAGTCTACACACATGTGAATCCTTGTTAAAGGTCTCAAAACCTTCTGGCTTTTCAATGTACACTTCTTCCTCAATGATCCCATTGAGAAACACAGTTTTTACATCCATCTGATGAATGTGCTAGCCCATCTATGCTGAGAGTGAAAGGATGGAGCTTATAGAAGATTAACTTGCGACAGGTGCAAAGGTCTCATCATAATCTATCCCCTCGATCTGTGAGAAGCCTCAGGCCACAAACCTAGCCTTGTATTTCTCCACACTCCCATCAACAACTTGCTTTACCTTGTAGATCCATCTTGAACCTACCACTGATTTTTCGACTGATCTTGGGACAATTTCCCATGCATTGTTTTTGACAATGGAGTCATACTCCTCTACCATAGCATCTACCCATGTGGGATCCTACACTACTTCCTGAAAGGAAGATGGTTCAGTCACAAAATTTTTTCTCATGAGAGCAATGTATCCAGTAAATTGATCAGGAGACTGTCTCTGTTTGCGCTATGAAGTAGGTGCTCCTACATTCTGTGTTGCATCTAGTCTCAATCTATTAGCTTCTGTGGTACACTTTCTGCCATTTCTGATGGATGGCTCTGCTTGAGTGGTTTCCTCCACTCCATGAACCTCCTCATGTGGTTGATCCACATCTTGAGACTCATCTTTGGGAACCAACAGTTCCTCTTCTGCATGAAATTTTTGCTCCCTCTCAAGTGACAACCGCATGGCTTTCCCCTCATCGAATTTTATATCCCATCGCATAACAGTCATCTTATTGTTAGGAAAATACACACGATAATTATTTTTATTTAATAAATCCATAAGTGAGGACATAAACCGATCTCCCTAGATCCACCTAGATCTAGAACAAAGCAAGACAGGACATGACTCTTTCCCTAGATTTTGATCATTGAATTAAATAGGAGGCAAGAACAAATAACATACCTTATTATTTCTTCCTATGGTATTTTTTTCTCCTACTTCACTCCAGTTCTCTCGTGCAATCAAGACCAAGACAACACAAACCAACCAAAGTGAAGAAAGCACAATGTATTCAATGGTCAATCTATGTATATGATCAAGGAATTATACAATAAATTGGAAATAGCTTTATGGGAAAGGGACATATTACTATATCATATTAATGGAAAGTAAAGATTACAACCTGAGCCTTGATGTCACAAAATTCCTTTCAATGGCCCTTGGCTCCAACACACACACTTGCTCACTTGCATGAAGAATATCAAAACCCTTTGGATAAACTTGCTGGAGTTTCCAAGCTGTTGTAGCTTCAGTCCTTCACACAATTCTTTCACTAATTCTCCAATGAATCTTGCTTAATCTTGCTTAACCTTTTCCATGAGAATTCCCTCAATATATAGGATAGAATGAATTTGTTACTTGGATAAGAATGATCCCAAAATATGAAGGAATCCAGTACTAGGATAACCATTCGAATGCCATCTCATCCTTCTAGAAGATTCCCTTCTAGAAGCATCGAGAATTCACCTTTTTCCTTGCTTTAGAAAGAGTTCGCACCCTAGCAGTTCAAAACAATGCAAACTTCTCACACCCTGGATTAAAGTAGCCTGGGAGAATCATTCATTCTCGCAGGAAAATATACTAACAGCGTGCGAACCTCCTTCAAAAATGATATTTCTGGAAAGAGAAGAAAGTAACTTTTCTCAAGAGAAAGTTCTTATGAAGAGCTTGAGTACACCATCATTAATACATCATTATGATGACCAAAATCATGGGTAACAGAATGCCCCCCAAAGTATGAGGGTGGAACCAGTGACAACCGATAGACTTTGTAAGCTGCATGTGTGTGTCGAGAACGAGGAGCACATCTAATCGAAAACTTGCGAACAACCAAGCATCTACATAATATCATATATATCAATTCTGAGGTAGGCATTCCCATACTCAGATCACAGACTGATGACATTATAGACATAGGTCATGGCCACCAATCATACACTGTGGATCCATGCCGTCAAAATATAGCATAGCCACCATAATACATTGTGGAACTATGCGAGAAATTTCAAATCAAGACGACATAGCCATGAGACATACATGGTGGATCTATGTGTCACAAATTATACATACTCCATCGCAACCTGGATCCCAAATATGATATCCTAGGTATTCAATCTCATCGCCCAAAGTATGAATCTAACCATGTGATTACATGTGTCAAAGTTGAACATGGTAGAAACCACTTGATTACCGGTCATTGATGAAACTGTTAACAAGTGCGAGGGAAATCACCATTGATGTCAATGACTCCCAAGGTACCATAGTACAATCCATCGAGTGTGAGTAAATGAGTTGAAGTCGAACATCCGATGGAATCTTTCAATCAGGGGTCAATAATGTAAACCCACTGTCGAAAGCGAGGAAACTTGCCATTGAGGCATGCAAGCTCCAAGGTACTAAATAATTTCTAAGTCTTGATTCCGGATAATGATCTGAAGTCGACGGAACAAAACTCATCACAGGAGGGCCTTGATGTATCCCCCATCAATGACATGAAATGAGTAACATATTTTGAAGGTGAAACAGAGTAGGACTTGGGCACAGGGAAGGCCGACACGGAGAGAATGGATAACTATAGATGGCTGACTCAATATAGGTTTCAGATAAACTTCTCTTGAACATATGAACGACACGACCAATGATTTGGCAACATTGACTCAAAGATGACACAGGGAATGACCTTGTAATCAATCGAATGAGAGACAAATGGATTTCCCAAACTGGCTTCAAATGATGAATAGGGGGTGTCATGTTCAAGAGCGACACTTACTGCCAATTAATACGAAATTGAAAACATATCCCTTTCCCAAATTTTCCCCCACCATTTATGGCGAGTACCTCTTTATTTTTATGCAATCTTGAGGAGGATAACATATGCTTGTTGATATAAGCTCATCCTTCGGACGAGTCCCTCGGAGTATGTTTAACGAACCCTAAAAAGGAGTGGTTTGGTCCCATCACGGGTCTGTCAATGTTTGTTTAACAAGTCCAGAGATAGAAAACTCGAAGGTTTTTCAAGATTATAGAGTTTGGAAAAACACTTAAAAAAGAACTCTCTCAGTTCCCTTTTCGTAAAATAGTCTAGACGAGACCGAAAAAGGGATAAATTATCTCTCACCAGACGCTTACTTCAAATACTTTATCGAGCGTGAAAATAGCAAGGCCATTCGACGAACTTTTCATGTTTAGAGAGTCTGAAAAGAGCTTAAAGAGGACTTCAGGGGTGTTCCTTTTTCGTATAACCTTGTTGAGATCAAAAAAGTGATAAAAGTGTGCTCGATCACGTTCTCATGTATTTACGAGCGTAAGAACGGACAAAAATGACGCATGAGGTTTTATGTAAAAACCATAAAAAGCTATCAAAAACATGCGATAATAAAGAAAAATATGTTCGTATCCCTGTATTTGATCATCAAAGTCATCACGCCTACAAGAGTCACACTCAACATAACATTAGGGATTAGGGTTTAGATGATAAATAATCATAAAAAACCAAAATGATATAGTAAAAGTAAATAAAAGGAGTAAATACTCTTTTTACCACACCATTTTTACATTTCCACTATTGAGCTCAAAAAACCCCTCTTTTACCCTCCAAGTTCGGCGTGAGATTGTGGGAGCTACGAGAGATCATTCAGCGAGCCGTCTGTGACAATTAGGTAAGATCTTCATCCTTAACACGTTCATGGTTTAATTTTGTAATTTCATTGGTTAAATGTTTAGTTTTGAATTGAGTTTTCAAGCCCTACATGCGCACTGCAATTCTTGCAGGCGGGCCATATGAGGCCTGCGAGAATGAGGCGTTCTCGCAGGTGAGCCTAAGGCCACCTGCGAGGTTCTCGCACTGTGCACACAGGGCACCTGCGAGAACCACAAAGCCCAATTTTTTTTAAATTTTTAGCCAATGAAAAATATCCAAAGAATGAAAATTTTTATTAATCCTCTTATTGTGTTCCTTGTGCAGATAATTGGCCATCAACATGGTGCTAGAGTGGCACGAAAGGGAACATGAAGAGGATAATGAAATGGCCGAAAATCATCCACCTACCATAGCTGCTTTGAGAGACTGTGGGCTCTTGAAATACTTTCGCATCCTGGGCATGAAGGCCCAAGTCAAACTATTAGAGTACCTGGTTCGTATGTGGGACCCTGATTAGCAGGTGTTTCAGGTGGGGGTCCACACATTGTCCTTAGACATTGAGGACATTTAATTTTTGATCGGATTGTCCCGATGAGGGTATTATGTGAGCCTGACAGGTAGTAGAGGTGGTGGGCTAAATATGAGTGAGTACTGCAGTTTATACTACGTTCCTGAGGCTGAGAGACAGAAAGGAAAAGTAGCTATCTGGGGGTTACAAGACTTGACCCTCCGTACTATCCTTTTCACTATAGCTTGGATGGATGGGATTTCTTCTCCTCACATGGCATTACAAAGCTACTTCCAGTATGCTATTGAGTGTACTGAGCCTCGAGTGTTCAATTGGGTAGATGTTGTGCTTCGCAGCATAAAAAAGCAATTGACCAAATGTAGGCGTGGGAACCTGAAGCAATTCAGGTATGGATCTTTGCTGGTATCCTTCTTCCTTGAGCGGGTCCCATTACTGAGGCTACAGGTGGAGTGGAACATAACGGGTCTCAGGGATCCAAGGATGCTGAGATGGTGTCGACTTATGGCCCGACACGTAGCAGGACCAATCATCAAGTATGATGATACTTTCTTTGACTGGCTTCAACCACAGATGTTGATGGTTGATGACTATGCTTATGCTGGGCTGGATTTTCGAGGAGATCCAGATTTTTTTTACCATAGGATGCTCATTGGGGGGACCTTGGTAAGAAGTACACACATTTTCTCTTTTTAAATGTTTTTGAATTTTTTTTTATCATATTCAAATGTTTTTGTTTTATATGTTTGTCCGAAGACTAATACAAAATCATTTGTTGATAACACAGATGTTGGACCTTACAAACCTCCCAACACTTCTCCCATCCAGCGGCGAGGAGAGGTAGCGGTAGCACCATAGTATGTTGAGGATTATCAAGTGGTACAACAGAATCTAGAGGGCCTGACTGCAGACATTCCAGACATGACTCTGGAAGAGGTTCCACGACGCGATCAACGTCATACTGTAGGGGTATCAACATCTATGAGTCGACTGCTCCATAGGGTTGCTAGGGCAGTCATGTGTTACCATAAACGTCATCCATGATGTCACTTTGTAGAAGCTATAAGCTTCAATTTTTTCCATTTTGGTCTTCGGACAAACTTTTTGTAAAAAACTCTTTTTGATCGTTATATATACAGACGGCTTCTACCGGTTTACTTTATATTGTGTGAATTTTGATGTGTTTGATTTATAAATGATTCAAATGTCTGTCCAATACATAATTAGCTAATGCGTCTATTAATATATTTAGACATCTAGGAATATGTTGATATTCAATGTGATCAAAATAACGTTCCAAGAGGCGAATTCGCAAATACACCCGTAATAAAGTAGGACTTCGAATAGAATAGATATTACTTAACTATAGTACTACAAGCTGCGAGTCAAGTCGCATGACCAAATGATGAATTTCGAGCAAGATAACATCAACCAATAATTCAATAATGGTGTTATACTCTACAATGTTGTTGGTCGCATGGCCGAGACATACACCTCGTAAAGATACAAGTTCGTTTGTTGGGGCATAGATTGCCCACGCAATGGAAGCAAGGTTCCGAGTACTATGGATAGCACTATCAACGAAGCCAATATAGGGTAGCGAATACTCTGACATATGGAAATCAAACACAACATCACATAAGGGCATAGACCAGATAACGACAAAAGAAAGCTATAGTAACACACACAAAGTATGATACATTAAAATACAAGTACTTGTGCACAAATGATTTATGCATAGTACTTCTTCAAGTAAAACCCATTCCTGGGTTCACTCAAAGGGATACCATCGTAATCTACCAACTCATATGCTCCTTTTTCAAAACTCGGCGAACGATATAAGGACCTCGCCACATGGGTTCGAATTTCCCAGCTCCTAACAAATCTCGATCTTGTTCATAGAGAAGAACAAGATCACCTTCGGAAAAAATGCGAGGCTTGACATGCTTGTCATATTGGGCCTTGACATGCTTTTTCTGGGATTCTATTACTAGGGTGGCATCATGTCAAGTTTCGTCTAATCACATTAGATATAATAGACGTTCTTCTTCAGCAGAAGTGTTGGGTAGGAGTTCCACAACTAGCTTCAGAGAGGGTATCTCGCATTCTATAGGAAGAATGGCTTCCACACCATAGACTAACCGAAAAGGCGTAAACCCAGTAGCGGACTTGACAGATGTTCGGTATGCCCACAATGCCAAAAACAACATTGTGTGCCAACTTGTTTTATGAATTTTTATCATCCGTCGAAGCATAGTTATGAGAAATTTATTGATCACTTCGACCTGGCCATTGGCTTGTGGATAATAGGGTGTTGAGTTATCATGATGAAGACCCAACTTTTTCGTAAGTTCAGACATCATAAAATTCCTAAAGTGGCTACCATGATCAATGACGATAGCCTGGGGAATACCAAAACGAGCTATGACGTGGTTAAAAAGAAACAAGGTTGCGGTCTTTCCAGTATTGTAGAATGTCAGCATCGCCCCGGCCCATTTCGTAAAGTAATCAACGACTACAATGATGTAACCATGCCCCCCGGTCGAGTGAGGGTGACATGTCATGAAATCGATGCCCCATTTCTCAAAAGGACCAACTGAGACCATAGGATGAAGAGGAGTAGGATGTGACCGAATTTTCTGGTTGTAGGTCTAGCAGGCATGGCATTTTTGAATGGCAGTAATGCAGTCGTTAAACAAAGAAGGCCAAAAATACCCTACGCATAAGATCTTCTGGGCAGTAGCATACCAAGACATATGACCACCACATGCTCCGGAATGGCAATCATTCAGAGCTTTCTCGGCTTCGTCGAACGTTAGACAATGTTGAAAAACAGAGTCAATTCCCCGACGGTAAAGAGTATCCCCAAGGATAATGTATTGACGAGCTTGATAGCGTATGTAATGTCATTCAGTACTAGACAAAGTAGGATGGAAAGTCTGGGTTTGGAGATATATAATGATATCCCCATACCAAATATCGTCAGTGCTAATAAGGAAAAGAGATTCATCGGGTAATGAATCAACTACTACATTTTCTGTTGCAGAATGAGGAAAATTGCATATCAACTTAGCAAAAATAAGGATTTCTTAGACTTGGCGCGATCGAATTCCAAGTCAAACTCTTGGAGTATGACAATCCATTTGGAGTATTTTCCCCCTAGCAATTGATGTGTCAAAATATGTTGCATAGGGTTGCAATGAGAAATCACCGTAGTTTTGCGTGAGAGGATATAATGTCGGAAGCATTGGACGGCTTGAACGGCAGCCAAGGCCAGTTTTTCAACATGTTGATACTTAATTTCAGTTGATGTGAGACTTTGACTCAAGTAGTAAATAACATGTTCATCGTGCGCATCATCCTCTTGGACAAGAACCATGCCAATAGTGTACTCTGAGGCAATAAGATAAAGGAAATAATCATGACTATAATCGGGAGGAAAGAGAAGTGGAGCACGCGTGAGGGACAAATTCAAAGCTTCAAAAGCATTGTTGGCAATGTTATCCCAGACGAACTCTGAATCTTTCTTTAGTAGCCACGTAAAACCACGAGTGATCTCAGTGTAATTAGGGATGAAACGATGAAGAAAGTTTTCTTTCCCCTACAAACTTTGCAACTGACGCAGTGTAGAAGGAGGAGGGAGATTAAGAATCGCCTAAACCTTAATAGGACCCACCCGGATCCCTTGACGCAAAATGATAAAACCTAGAAGACGGCTGGATTCTACGCAAAAAAACTCATTTATGAGGATTTAAACGTATACGATAGAACCGATAGCGAACGAAAATGGCTCGGAGGTGGGTAGGGTGATCGACTCTGTGCGTAAAATGAGTGGGTAAATTGTCCAAATAAGGTTGAACGATATGCTTGATATCATGAAAAGGATAAGACAAAGCACGTTGAAACATCGCACCTGTGTTCTTAAGACCGAAAGGAAGTTTCCTGTAAGCAAAAGTACCCCAAGGACAAATAAAGGCAGTTTTATGTTGATCCTCGGGAGCAATGTTAATTTGATTATAACTGGAGAAACCATCCATGAGAGAGAATATTTCACTTCCGGCACAGTCATCGACAATCTGGTCGACGAAAGGGGTTGGAAAGTTTTCTTTTGGACAAGCTTTGTTAATATCCCTATAATCAGCACATACACGAATACTGCCACCTTTCTTGTCAATCGGGACAAGATTGGAAACCCATTCTGTAAGAGCCACTGGATAAATAAAGTCGACTTTCAAAAGTTTCTCAACTTCGAGTTTGATAGCAGCCGCTTTATGTGGGCGAACTGGACGAAGGCATTGCCGGATGAGTTTAGCATCGAGGTATGTCTTTATCTCATGTACAAAAATGGCAGCATCGATACCTAGCATTTCTTCATAGCTCCAGGTGAATATGTCATGAAACTCTTTGAACAGGGATGTATAGGTGACTATTTCGTCCTGGGAACAGGAAGCTCCAATATGGACGTTTTTCGATGATTCCAGGTTTAACGGAGATGTCAATGGGAATCATGGGAGAGATATTACTGATGTTCCCTTTGGCAAACACATCATGTGTAGACCTGGGAACGGTTGAGATGACAACAACGGTCGATGAAGGCGAAATCCGTTGGTAGTTCTCAAGAGTGTGTTGTTCCAGAAATAATATGGAATGATGATGTCCATTGTCCCAAGGGGTGTCCTCCATGACGGACATGATCATCTCGTCAGTGGGAAAAATAACACGAAAAGGATCGAGAGACAACTCATCAAGAGAGGGGGTATAAGGTGTTGCCGATTGAATGGCCTAATAAGCAGATTCAACTGGACTTAATGGCATTGCGTCGTCGAAACGAAGATGATCTCTAGGATTAGGTACTATCCAAGGGTCGGAAGACACCGGAAGTTCATGAGGTACAGTGGAAATCATGTTGATAGAAGTAACAGACGGGCGTAGAACATCGGGTGAAGGAATGGGGAAAGTACCCATTAACGAGGAGTCCTTTAAAAGGCCTACACCGAGATTCTCATAACCCGACGGGGTTTTAGCAATAAACGGTACATTGCCAGTACGAGTATCAGAATTGAAGAAGGCCAGTTGGTCGATGGTAACAACCTTTCCTTGATGAGGGAATCGTACTACACGGAAAAGTGTCGACATAACGACACACATGGAATCGATCCAACTGTGACCAAGTAGAAGATTATAATTAAGGGGAGCGTCGAAGACTTCCACTTCAACTTGGACCGTCTTACCTTCTAACATGATCAAAAACGAAGGAAGAACACCGTAAGGCTTAAAAACAGAGCCATTAAAGGCTTTAAGAGTGTTCTGGGATTCATTCAAGGGAGGAGAGCCAATAGCTTTCCAGCAAGCCAAAGACATTACATACGTCGAGGCACCCTCATCGATAACAGTTTTGCAAATGTTCTTGTCAGAGACAACAACTTGTATTTGGAATGCGAGTTGAGGGGGTAACCTTGGAATGTGATCATCCAAGTCAAAGACTATCAAATTCGTATATGTCGGGTCAATTCCACCTATAGCTTTCAACAGTGCCTTCCGTTGTGCAGGACAAGACTGAAGGACTTCAAGGGCTGACATTGCTAAAGGTGCCTGGGATAGATCGTCAACAATACTATAGTTCTGGGCTGCACGAGCATGAGGATTGAAAGCCGATTTCCAAACGACACCCTTAGGAGGGGGTCTCAGAACTGTGTCGAAGCCCGGTCGTTAGAGATGAAGAGGACTGTTAGGAGGTGGAGTCGGTGGAGAGGGTTGTACCAAAGCAGGAGGTAAATCGTCAACCTTCTCCTTAGATGGAGAATAATCTTTGGCTCGAGTCGTAAGTGCAACGTTGTTTGGCTTAGAATCACTAGTACACATCAAAACATATCATGTAGTAGAAGTAGATGGTTGATCATGAATGACTAACTGAGCTTGTTGTTGAGACGGGAAGGGTTGGGACAAGACAGCTGGTGTGGATGGTTTCGGAGATCCCTGAAGGAACTTAGTGACCTCCACATGTCGTGGAAAATCCTTCATGTAGTGATCATCACCACAGATAAGGCAAGGGTATCAGGGTTTGCGCTTATCCCAGTCCTCAACAAGAGTGGTTTTAGTTTGCTCTGCTTGATTATTATTTTTGTCCTCCTTATTCTTGCCTCTCCCTTTTTTTGATTTGTTTTTACCAGTTGGGGTAGATTGAATGACGTTTACCTCAGAAGTTTTACCTGTGGGAGTGGAAGGAGACAGATCATTTTGAACATTAGAAGAAGAAGACTTAGGGTTTGTGCTTGAAATGGAATGTGATTGAGCTTGGGTAGTACCAATCACACCGTTAGCTTCATGTAAGGCAGCTGGAGTAGTTGAATTGCTGGAAGCATTAGGATGAGGTAATTTGGGTAGTAAATCGTAAAGTGTTCGCGTCTGTGAATAAACGAGATCAAGATATTGAGCACGACTTATAGCCTGATCTTCTGTGACAACACCACCCATGGCAATGTCCTTACCAATTTCGTTCACAAATGATTTTGTAAACCATTCTGCCAGTAACTGATCAGGGAGTTCAAGTTTAATGAGACGTCGTTTCCTTCACCACTCATGGATGTGATTAGATATATGAGTGCCTTTAGTTTGTTTGAGGGAAGTAAAAATCTCGGTGCCCGTATCATAACGGATCGATAACTGGTAATGAGTAAGGAAAGTCATAGCTAGGGTGTTGAAATCAGAGAAGAAACCTTGTGGCAATTCGATATACCACTTCGCAGCAGAATCGGGAAGGGTTCGTTGAAAAAGATGTAAACGAATAGAGTCATCCATCAACGATTTGGATGAACACCATAGGTGAAAAATCATAACGTGATTGTTCGGGTCCTCTCCAACTTTACCATCGAATTTAGGAATATCAGATGGAAGCTTGGCTAGAATAACAGGCCATTGGGGAGAGTGACGAATAGGATCATTTAAAATCCTAGACAAATCTAGAAAATCCAAAGTAGCAAGAAAAGGTAACTGTCGATTCACCTGTGGGTACTGGTGGCTTTGGGGTGGAAGCCCTGTCGACAAACTAGTAGGACCATAAGCAGTCTACGCATAATGGGAAGACCCAAGCAGATTCAGTGGTGGTTGGAGAGGATAGTAGCTCCAGGGATTGAAACCTTGAGTGGGAACATGAGTTTGAGCATTCATACCCCAAATAGGATTGGGTATACCTGGATATGGTTGGCCGATAGTAGGGACAGGTAACTGCTACCCCCCAGTCGTTTGAGGAGGATTTTGTATCATCTGATTCCAATACTAGGCCAAAGAGGGAGGTATATTTTGTCCAAAAGGTGGGGTTGGTCCCCTATCAAAGGCGGTGTTCCAACTGGAAGTTGTGTACCAATCGAAGGTTCTGTAGTAATTGGAATGTGTCCAGTAATAGGAAGTTGAATCGTACCACCTTGTCTACCAATGAGAATCTACAAGTTTGGTGTAATGGATGGTATAGTGCCACTAGGATTAGGATTGCCAGAAGGAAATTGAGGGAGTGTCGGAATAAAACCAAGAATAGGGTGCCCAGGAAAAGAAGGACCACTTGGAGAACCGGATGGGGTTTGTGAAGGTGTTGGAATAGAAGCATTCAACAAAGCATTCAACGCATGGTATCCAGGTGGTAGTGTCGGAGTGACATTGGGTGTTCGCTGTGTGTTTATAGGAGCAAGATCAGCTGCAGTGAACCCGGTCGAGACACTCGTAGTATTTGCAAGATGGGCCATTTCGGCAGGGACACTAAAGTGATAAGCAGTAGTTAATGGTACTGTCTCTAGGTTAGAGATCTCAAAAATCACCGGAGGATTAATTTCAGAAATCACGGGTGAACCAGGACCAAAAATGTCTCTATGGAAAACACCTGTAGACCAAAAAGGGTCTTGGCCTTCTATGCTGGCAAAAGGCAAAACTGGTGATCCAGAAGAGGTAACAACTGATTCTCCTAAAGAATTCAATCATCTAAAAGGGCGTTGAGAATCACTAGGAAGTCGAAAGTCCTCTCAATTGTTTGTAATTCGAAAACATTCTAAAGAGTCATTTCATTCCACTTGAGGTGTGGTAACGACTGGGACTTCACTCATCGTCAGAGAGCCTCCAGGTGTGGTTGTGGGAAAGGGTTGTGAACCTTCCAGATGCTCTGGAGATAAACCCTGCATTCTACGTGAACGACGTGGAGGAGCTATTGTAAATGAGTGACAAACTTCGCGAAGAAAATCCTATGTTCAACTTCGAGAAACAAACAACACGCGCTAGTAAACAAATCTAGGAAGCAATCACCAGGTAAACAAGACCTTCTAATTACGAATCCACTAGTTGGTGATGAAATCCAACGTTGCAACAATGAGATGAGAAGGGGTGGGGCTAGGGTGGAAAATTTACGCTGATGACCTGCTTAACGGACTTACACCCTGGTGCAAGCTCCTGCACATAATCGTGGGTATACCCTCCAAGGAGCCCGAGTGAGTTTGGTCAACATCAATTCCAGGTACTGTGAAGACTTTCCCCTCCACAGTCACCTTGGGTAAGAACCTAGAGAGATAGGCCACTAAGGTCACCACCAACAACAAACAAGCTTGGGGGGACAGTCGACAGTCCGATCCACACGCAAGGGCAGGGTATCTAGCCCACAATCAACTCAAAAGGATTCCACTCATCATTGTGGGTATACGTCCAAGTGATCCTCGTAATACGTGCAATATCTACACTGATATCAATAGAGCAGGGTGAGTAACTCTGCCAATATCAATGAGACCTAGTGTTTGACCCTTGTGTGAGAAGGGCTTCCCAAGACAAGATGTTGCAAATGGAATTTAACACTCCCTAACACAAGATGTTATTGTGTGTTTTGTGCTTGTGGAGAGTGTATCTCTCTATCTACTCCAAAGCACTAGCCTAGCTAAATGTTGGTGTAATAGAGCCCTAGAAAAGAGTTACTAGATAAATTTTATGATTACGCAGTGTTATTAAGAGTTGTTGTTTACTCAAAGGAAACAGAAGTGAAACTTATGTTGTATGACTCTGACCCAACAATGCAAGGATGAGAATGAAATATATCACTTTTCGCTCAATGAATCCTATGTATGGGAGAGATAAAGTTTTCTAGATCAACCTTTAACTACAATGCAAAAATTTCCTTTCAAATGCAAATACAAACAATCACTTATAAAATGACAATTCTCTATTGTGTCTTTTTCAATACTTCAACAATCTCAATAATTTGATTTTCAATATTTTTGAAAACGAAAAGAATTTTTTGAAAGAAAAACGTTTTTGTTCACTTTTCAAAAAGGACCCACACTATGATAGCGAGAGTACTGAAAATCAAAGGCTAAATGAGCAAGCAATGACAAACTCAATCAACTCTTTCAATGAAAGCAAAAATAAAGAGCAAACCAAAGTAGTCTTCTCAATGCAAACGAAAATTATCTTTCAAACCAATAAGCAAATGAGAAAAACCAAGCGCTCAACTTTCAACTAATCACTGGTTCTTAACTAATCAAACACACTCAGATTCTGAAGTCAAAGAGAATGGTTTTGCCAAGAATAGCTAAGAAACAAAAGTCAAGACAAAAAATGACAAGAATAACCTTGAAATCCAAAAATAGTTCATACATGCAAACAAAGCAAGCAAGAAATCAATCAAATGATCCAAAAGGCTCTTATGAGGCAATCAAACTGATATGGGCAGTTAAAAATGACAAAAATCAAATCCAAAAATTTGAACAAAAGAGTTCACAGGCAGGCAATATAACACAGTGCGAGAATCATTGATTCTCGCAGGTGAGCCTTGAGTAGAATGCAAGAACCTTGCACTGAAATCTAAAGGCAGAGTGTGAACTCTACCTATTCTTGCAGGCTGCAATGGAGTACAGTGCGAGAATTCCTGAACATAGTCAAAATTTTGAAAAATGAAGTAAAATTGGAAAAGACCTCTGGACCCAGAGGGTCTATTAGGATATCCTGAAGACTCAGAGATTGACAGGATAGGAGAAAAGTGAAACAAGAGCAAATGGCCACAGAAAAATATCAAAATCCACAAAGAAAATGGGAAGTTCTCCAGTAGAGTCGCCAATTTTGTTATTGGATAAATCCGTAAGTGCGGACACAAACCGATCTCCCTAGATCCACCTGGATCTAGAACAAAGCAAGACAGGACATGACTCTTTCCCTAGAATTTGATCATTGAATTAAGTAGGAGGCAAGAACAAATAACATACCTTATTATTGCTTCCTATGGTCTTTGTTTCTCTTGCTTCGCTCTAGTGCGCTCGTGCAATCAAGACCAAGACAACACAAACCAACCAAAGTGAAGAAAGCACAATGTATTCAATGGTCAATCTATGTATATGATCAAGGAATTATACAATAAAGTGGAAATAGCTTTATGGGAAAGGGACATATTACTGTATCATATTAATGGAAAGTAAAGATTACAACCTGAGCCTTGATGTCGCAAACTTCCTTTTAATGGCCCTTGGCTCCGACACACACACTTTCTCACTTGCATGAAGAAGAGCAAAACCCTTTGGATAAACTTGTTGGAGTTTCCAAGCTGCTGTAGCTTCAGTCCTTCACACAATTCTTTCACTAATTCTCCAATGAATCTTGCTTAACCTTGCTTAACCTTTTCCATGAGAATTCCCTCAATATATAGGAGAGAATGAATTAGTTACTTGGATAAGAATGATCCCAAAATATCAGGGAATCCAGTACTAGGATAACCATTCGAATGCCATCTCATCCTTCTAGAAGATTCCCTTCTAGAAGCATCGAGAATTCACCTTTTTCCTTTCTTTAGAAAGAGTTCGCACCCTAGCAGTTCAACATAGTGCAAACTTCTCGCACCCTCGATTAAAGCAGCCTGCGAGAATCATGCATTCTCGCAGGTAAATATACTACCAGCCTACGAACCTCCTTCAAAAATGATATTTCTGGAAAGAGAAGAAAGTAACTTTTCTCAAGAGAAAGTTCTTATGAAGAGCTTGAGTACACCATCATTAATACATCATTATGATGACCAAAATCATGGGTAACAATTATGGGGAGTTTCTGTGTACCCCACAAATATCCCAACTTCAACAGTCAGTTCCAACTTCTTCCTAGAATCCTTGGTCACATGCAAATAAACAAATGAGCCAAAAATTTTAAAATGAGAAACATTAGGTTTCTTACCAGTGAAAACTTCTTCAGGTGTACTCATGCCAAGTATTCTATGAGGACAACGGTTTTGCACATAAACTGCAGTATTTCATGATTCTTCCCACAAATGCATTGGTAGGCCTTGATCATGCAACATCGCTCGTGTTGCACCCACGATCGTTCTATTCTTTCTCTCCGCGACCCCATTTTGTTGTGGGTTATGAGGTGTTGTGATTTCTCTTCGAATTCCTTCTCTGGTACATAAGTCTTTGAATTCGTTAGAGATGTATTCTCCACCATTATCGCTCCTTAGAGATTTCACTTGCTTGCCCGACTCTTTCTCCACCAATGCTTTAAACTCACAGAACTTTGAGAATGTTTGATCCTTCTTCTGCATGAAAAATATCCACCATTTATGAGAAAAGTCATCAACAAAAATAACATAATACCTATGTTTTGTTGTTGAAGAAACTGAGAATAGTCCACACACGTTTCTGTGAATTCTCTTCAGGATCACCGAAGCACGATTCTCTTTTTCATGAAAAGTGGACTTTACATACTTCCCCAGGGTGCACCCCTTGCACTGATCTAACTGAGCAAGTGTTCCCCTTGGAATTCTAGTAGATATTTTTGACATCATCTTCAAGGCTCCATGATGAATATGGCCCAATCTCTTGTGCCATAATTCGCCCTCATCCTGGCTCACCACTTTTTCTTCCTTGCCCACCATGGCACTGCGGCCATCTACCTCCAACATGTAGAGATTCTTAACTTGAATCCCCATCTTCTTGACTTGACCCGTTGTTTTATATCGCAGGTAATATTTTCCACTGTTGAAAGTAACGTCATAGCCTTTGTCCTCCAACATTGCGACTGAGACCAGGTTTTTCTTCAGACCTGGAACATGCATAACATTTTTTAATTGAAATGGCTTACCTGACTCCCTCTAAAAGGTAATTGATCTGAAAATGATAAAGGCTTGTATTCTTGAAAATATTTGCAAGTTTTAATTCAAGTGTTCTTATGCAAAAGGATCAATTTGCAAACACATTTTTTATAGAAATTACGCATTCAAGATGCAGATAATCAACAACAAATAACAGTGAACAATAAACACATAACACAACAAATGATAAAGGAGTTCACCCCTCTCTTGGGCTACATCTCCTGGTCCAACTTCCAATGGATCTTTTATATTATTTTCTCAAAGTGATAAAATATGTGCTTTACAATGGTCAAAATTCCAAATAGATGGCTCCAATGGCTTCAGAATGTTCAAAAACCCCTAGCTGGGCTTTTTCGGCACCTAATTTGGCCAAAAATTGAAGAAGATAGGCTTCCTGGAAGTTCCCCTTCAAACTTGATGTCTCTAGATCGCCAAATTGCACCTCTGTGTGTCCAACCTAGCTCATGTGCTCATTTCTATGCTAAAACCTAGCACCAGGCGCATAACCAAAAAATCGTGCAAATTGTAGGATGGTTAGGGAACGTAGCCCCTAACTGCCAAACCGTTGAGCATATGGCCACATGACTGGGCATAGAAAAAGGGCTAAGTTCAAACTCCAAGTCATATGGTTAAACCCATGTGTCCAAGCACACGGGTTTTTAATTTTTTTGAAACACGTGCACATGCGGTCAAGGTCGTATTGAATTCCATGTGACTGGGGGACGGGGCTTAGCCTCGGCCCGGACCGCACCCAACCATAACACATTTCAAACTTAAATATTTTTAAAACCATATATATGTTAAGAAACAATGGTGGGCATGCTAGTTGGGAAGCCCTTCCCAAAGCTATACCTCTGCCTAGAGGTTGCGAGGTCGAGTCCTACCGACTACACAAATTTTAACCAATGCTCAGGTGACACGTGGAAGCCCTTTCTTGGGCCACGTGTCACCAATCCATTCACCACAAATATGCCACGTGTCAAGAAATGATTCGACCATCCAACTTCCAATTGTCCACCAACTCAGCCCTTCCATGTCAGTGTACGAACATGCCACATCATCGTACGACCCTGCTATGTCAGCAACTGTACGGACTGTACAGTCAGCAATTTTTTTTGCCTATTTGACAATTTGAACATAATGCGATATCTCAATCATTTGACATTTGTTTGAACCCGTTTGAGTTGTGTTGGGTTCGTGATGATGAGGCCTACACACCCGTTCAATTTGAAGTGATTCCAAGCACTTTGAACTTTGAGCAAAATTTGATCCCCTGGATCACACCTCCCCATTGGAAAGCTTTTGGACCTCCAAAATTCTACTTTTAGTCTATATGAATATGAGGGTATAGTTCCCTCACCTTTCCAACCTCAATCCACTTGGCTTTGCTTGGATTTGTGCCATTAAGACCAATTCGAAGATATTCCACATTTCCTCATTTAAAAGTTCTCATTCTCCTGTCAAGGATTGTGTCCTCATGCAGTTCTGTAAGATATTCTGGGGAGAAATCATCTATAGAAGGAATCTGAACATGTTCTCCTTGATCATCAATCAAAGGAGGCTCATACAATTTCAAATTATCAAAATTAACAACTGCATACATTTGCATATAAGGAGGCAAATCCAAATGGAAGGTATTGTTACCAATCTTGTCAAGAATATTGAAAGGACTATATCTAATTGGTTTCAGTTTTTTACCTTCTCCTTTAAGCCTCTCCTTACTAATGCAAAGCCAAACTTCATCTCCAACTTGGAAACCGTGATCAACACGATGCTTTTCATGTCTTGTCTTGTACTTGGCTTGACTCTTTTCCAACTTTTCTTGTACCATCTGATGTATCAACTGAATTTGTTCAATGAACTTTTTTGCCCTATCAATGGCATATTGACCATCAATAGCAATATCTTTCCCAAAGATAAAATCTAAAGGAGATTTGGGCAAATAGCCAAAACATGCTTCAAATGGCGATGTTTGAGTTGAAGAGTGCTTAGCTCGGTTATAAGCATGTTGAATGTAGTGTAAATGCTCATCCCAAAGTTTAGGATGCTTGCTGCAATAACCATGAAGAAGACGCACCACTGTTCTATTGACCAGTTATGTTTGACCATCAGTTTGCAGATGAAAAGAAGTGATCTTTTTCAGTTTGGTGTCCATGAGTGCCCATAAACTTGACCAAAAGTTCCCAATAAATCGAGAATCTCGATAAAAAATAATGGATTTAGGCAATCCAAAATGTACCAAAACATGTTGAAAGAACATTTGTGTTGTTTGCTTAGTTGAAACCTGCTTCTTACAAGGCATCAAAATACACATTTTGCTAAATTGATCAACCACAACATAAAGATAATCATGATTTTTTTTAGACATAGGTAGACCTCCTATAAAGTCCATGGAAATACTTTCCCAAGGACGAGAAGGAACCGGAAGTGGAGTATACAAATCCAACTTTCAATTGCTAGGTTTTCTTGTGGCACATAACAAACATCCT
>ML801740.1:131133-144262 GCA_009831015.1 Picea engelmannii | reverse complement strand
CTCAAGAAATAATCTGAGCCATAAAACTGTCTCAGAAAGCACTATATCTGATGTCCAAGGCCCTGCAATGAAAACCCAAGTGATAGAATCCTCAACGGCCCTGCCAATCTCCTACAATGAATCTCTCTCCAAAGATGGTGCGCCCCTCTTGCTAGAATCCCTCAACTGGTGCGCCCTCTCTCTATCTGCAGATGAAAATAATGTAGAATCCTCCTGCAACTGAGTAGATATGGAACTAGAATGGTGTGGGAGAGTATTTCATCTCCGAGACCAAGCTTGGGACAAGATAGGTGGAATATTTCACCACTGAATCATCCTCTAGGGTTTGTTATGTCAAAACCCTCAAAACCCCTAATATTGGGTTCACTAGCTAGAAGCCAGAAATCAAAATAAGATCATACATGAATGAATGAGAAGAGGTCGTTGCCTTTCCTTTATACTTTTTGGCTCACCTTGTCCCTCCAAAGTGACTTTCATTTTATTAATATTTAATTAATTAATTAAATCACTTTAATTAATTAATTAACCTTTTTACCTTTGAAAAGCTCCTTATCTCTCCTTGTGGCTTCCCTGGCCACTAAAAGTCACTTCTAGCCATCCCATCCTGTAATGTTTCTCCTCCCGATTCCAATGAGCTATTACACTGAGAGGTTCCTCCAAGTAATGTGCCCAAAATTCCCTCTTCAGTGATTTTAATTAACTTATAGCTCAAAATAGTCAAAATCATGGAAATCGTTGGAATGGAATGAAACCAAAGCCAACCTGTGCGGAATGGCTCATGATGATGGAATATGATGATAAATGCCAACTGGATCCCACAGTGCCTCTCAAATACCTCTGTACTCGCTATAACATCGATCTGGCTACTCTGGTCATCATAAGTCTCTGCCCTGTGATGATGTCCCAAAGTGGGGACATTACATGTCTCTACAAGTGATGTATTCAGGATCCCACAAGGACATTTTGCCTGAGAAAAGTGAGTGTTGTCTTCTTCCAAAAAACACATTTTTAAGATGAGTTCGCAAGCTGCCTATATTACAGTGTGCGAAAATCCTTCATTCTCGCAAGTAACCCAAACTTATGGTGTCAAATGTTCACAGTCTGCTCTATAGGTAGGTTGCGAACCTGTTTCAAAACTTGGAAAAGAGAAGAGGTCACGAAGGTTCTAGAAGGGAATCTTCTAGAAAATGAGTTGGCATTCACATGGTTGGCATCCTACTGACTTCTCAGATTTAGTGGGATCATCCTTATCCATTTAACCATCTCTCCTTCTCCTATATATTGAAAGGTTTCTCATCAAAAAGGTTATGCAAGATTGAATGAAGAATTGGTGAAAGAATTGTGTGGAGAAATCTTCTCGGATAGAATCTTAAAGACTCTATTTGGTCTATCAAGTTGTACTGGATCTTCTTCATGCAAATGTAGAGCAAGTGTGTGTATTGGAACCAAGGGTCACTGAAAGGAAGCTTGCAACATCAAGGTGATCTGGATGTATCCTCTACTTTCATTTAATATAATACAAAGGCATGTCCCTTTCCCATAAAATAACTCTTATTTTATTTCATAACTCCTTGATTATATGCATAGGTTGACATTGAATGTACTTTGCTATCTTCACTTTGGTTGGTTTGTGTTGTCTTGGACCTGATTTCACAAGAGCGTCAGAGCGAAGCAGGAACAACAGAGACCTAAGGAAGTGATATAAAGCTATGTCACCCATTCCTCCTTAGTAGTAGATTCAATTATTGCAACTTAGAGAAAGAGTCATGTCCTGTCATGTTTTGTTCTAGATCCAAGTGGATCTAGGGAGATCTGTTAGTGTCTGCACCTACCGATTTATCCGATAACAAAATTGGCGACTCCACTGGGGATACAACCCATTTTGGTGGTTTTTACTTGGCCATTTTCTCTTGACCTACCCTTTTTCATTCCCAATCAATATCTGAGTCTTGAGGAGATCCTCACAGACTCCCTAGATCCAGAAGTTCCCTCAAAAGTTCTGCCATTTTTCCAAAATTTTCTTGATTACAGACCTTCTCATAGTGCACCTCTCTGTAGTCTGCGAGAATCACTGAAGTTTGCACCCTAGTGTACAGTTCAGTGTGAACTTCTCGCAACCTGCCTGTGCCTAGCCTGCGAGAATCCTTAATTCTCGCACTGTACCTCACTGTCAGACTGCGAACTCACTTGTAAAAATTTTGGATTAAGTCTTTTGTGTCTTCAAATGCCCAGATTGGTTGGTGTGTCTGGAAAGAAATTCTCTGGCTAGTGATTGAATGTTTCTTGACTTCAAATCTCGCGAATGATTAGTTTTCAGAAATCAAAATCTCTTCTTGATCATTTTTTCTCAATTTTTACCTCTTGACCTTTTCTTGACAAGGGTATAATCTCCGATTCTCAAATCCGAGTGCTTGGTTGGTCAGGAGCCTTTGATTGGATTCAAAGTTGAGATTAATTGTCCTTTTCAATTGCTTATTACTTGGAAAACTGTTACCCATGTTATTTTGAAGAGACTGGTCTTGTCAGTTTGTTATTTTTATCTCCATTGAAAGATCGATTTGGGTGTTTGTTGTGTATTTATTTTTCATTGGTTGCTTACTTTTTCTTAGTTCCATCCCTGTTGCTTGGTTTCTAATAAAAAATTAAAGACATTTTTTTTTTTAAGCAACCTTTTATTCGAAAAATATAGGCATTCAAGTATTGAAAGACAACAAATAAGGAATTTGCATTGTTCATGATTATTTGATATTACATTTCAGAGAAGCTCATACATCGTAGTTCACATTGTTCCAGAAAACTCCTCTTTCCCTCCTGTAAATAGGATTCATCGAACAAAAAATTGTATCATTCATCCCTATTTACGCATTGTTGGGTCAGAGTCTCACACAACATTGATTTCATTTCTGTCTCCTTTTGCGTAACAACATCCTTTAATAATATTGTGCAAATTTAAAATTCAACTAGTAACTTTTTATAGGGATCTTTTACACCAGCATTAGCTAGGCTAGAGCTTTGGAATAGGCAGTGAGACACACTCTCCAAAGCACAAAAAACACAATAGTATCTTGTGATAAGGAGTGTCAAATTCCATTTGCATCATTTTGTCCTGGGAATCCCTTCTCACACAAGGGTCAAACCTGAGGTCGCATTGAGATTGACAGAGTTACTCACCCTGCTTTGCTGATATTGGTGTAGAGATTGCACGTATTACGGGGGTCACTTGAAGGTATACCCACAATGATGAGTGGAAGCCTCTCAAGTTGATTTCGGGCTAGATACCCTGCCCTTGCGTGTGGATCAGACTGTCGATTGTTCCCCCGAGCATCATTGTTGTTGGTGGTAACCTTAGTAGCCTATATTATTAGGGTCTTACACAAGGTGACTATGAAGGGGTAAGTCTTCACGGTACCTAGAATCGACGTTGGCCAGACTCACTCGGGCTCCTTGGAGGGTATACCCACGATTGTGTGTGGGAGCTTGCACCAGGGTGTAAGTCCATTAAGCAGGTCGTCAACGTAACTTTTCCACCCTAACCCAGCCCCTTCTTGTCTCGTCGTCACGATGTTGGATTTCATCACCAACTAGTGACTTCGGAATTGGAAGGTCTTGTTTGCTTGGTTTTTCTTCCTAGATTTTACTAGCGCATGTTGTTTGTTTACCCAAGTTGGCCATAGAATTTCTTTCATAAAATTCTAACTCGATCACAATTTACCCTCCACGTCGTTCACTTAGAATGCAAGGCCTACCCCCAGAAGATCTGGAAGGTTCCCAACCCTTGCCTACCAACTCACAGGAGGGCTCTCCTCAACAGAGTGAAGTCCAAGATGTTGCCACTCCACAAGTGGAAAGAACTAACTCTTCAGAACAGTTCTGAATTACCAATTCTCAAGAGGACTTCCGAATTCCTCCCGACTCTGAGAGACATATTGTTCGAGTGAATTATTTCGAAGATATAGTTTTTCAGTCTTCTGGATTACCAACTAGACCTTTCATAGGACCTAAGGGTCAAGATCATTTTTTGACTACTGGAATTTTTAGAAGGGATCTCTTTGGCTCAGGAGCAGGCGTTGATATCACGGTCACACCCGAACTGCCCAAAACATCTGATCCAGACGCAATACCTTTTACTACTGCCTATTATTTTCCTGGTACAGATGCTCCGCCAACTAACCACATCTTGACTATCCCTATATAAACGGTCCATTACACAATGGTCCCAGATACTACGAGTCCTCACACCGGGATTACAGTGGCTAGCCAAGCCACCATTGGCACACTGCTCTCGCCCAGATTCACCCCAACACTTTCGCCCGAATATCATGTGTTGAATGCTTCTATTCCCGCTCCTACACAAATCTCATCCAAGACTCCTGGCATTTCCACTCCTTCTGGACACCATCTCGTTCCCAGTTTCATTCTGAAACTTCCTCGACCCCCTTTCAGAGAACCTCTTCCATCCTCTATCGTAGGCACCGAACCTAGTGGCACCATCCCATCTTTCACACCTAATTACCAGATTCCTGTAGGTGGACAATTTCACCAAGGAGGCCAAACCCAATCCCCTTTTGCAGGACAAATCCCAATTGGAGGGAAACCCCCACCGACCCCACCCTATGAAAAAAACATACCTCCATCCTTGGCCCAGTATTGGAATTATCTTATTCAAAATAATCCTCACTCGACTGGGGGGAAACAACCTCAAGCTATCCCCTTCATACCCCCTAGTACAGGCCAACCATATCCAAGCATGTCCAATCCTATTTGGGGTTTGAATGCTCAACCCCACACCCATGTTCAAGGCTACAACCCTATGAATTACTTGCCTCCACACCAACAATCGAATCTGCCAGGATCTTCGCATTATATGCAAACCGTTTATGGTCCCACTGGTCTACCGACAGGACTCCCTCCCCAAAGTCACCAGTACCCACATGTGAATAGATAGTTACCCTTCTTAGCCACCCTGGACCTCCCTGATCTGTCGAGGATTTTAAATGATCTGATCCATCACTCTCCTCAATGGCCCACCATACTGGCCAAACTACCATCCGACATCCCTAAATTCAATGGTAAACTGGGAGAGGACCCGAACAATCATGTAATGAATTTTCACCTTTGGTGCTCATCCAACTCCTTGATGGATGACTCTATTCATTTACGCCTTTTTTCAGCGGACCCTCACAGGTTCCACCGTGAAGTGGTATATAGAATTACCACGAGGCTTCTTCACCGACTTCAACACCCTCACTATGGATTTCCTCACCCACTACCAGTTACCGATCCGCTACGAAATGGGAACCGAAATTTTGATTTCTTTCAAACAAACCAAAGCCACTCATATCTCTGATCACATTCATGAGTGGCGATGGAGACGACGTCTCATAAAACTCGAACTTCCTGATCAGTTGCTGGCAGAGTGATTCATGAAATAATTCATGAATGACATCGCTCGTGAAATCTTCATGGTTGGAGTTGTCACAGAAGAATGGGCAATAAGTCGTGCTCAATACCTCGACCTCGTTTACTCCCAAACGGGTACTCTTTATGACTTACTCCTTGACACACCTCATCCTTCTACTTCTCCTACTTCAACTACTCCTGCTACTTCTCATGCAACTGATGAAGTGATTGGCACTTTCCATGCCCAACCTCATTCCGTCCAAACCTCTAGCAACAACCCCAAATCCATTTCTTCTAATGTTCAAAATGCTTTGTCTCCTACCCCACCCAATGGTAAGACTTCTGAGGTAAAATTTGTTCAATCTACCCCCGCCGGCAAAAATAAATCCAAAAAAGGAAAGGGTAAGAATAAGGAGGATAAAAATAATCTGCAAACTGAGAAAACCAAAACACCACTTGTTGACGATAGGGATAAGCGCAAACCCCGATACCCTTGTCTTATCTGTGGTGATGATCACTACACTAAGGATTGTCCATGATGAGCCGAGGTTACTAAGTTCCTTCAAGGGACCCTGAAACCCCCCACTCCGACCATGTTGTCACAACCCTTCTCTTCTCAACAACAGGCCCAATTGGTCATTCATGACCAACCTTCCCCCTCCAATACATCCTATGTCTTAATGTGTACAGGTGATTCAAAGAAGAATGACATGACACTTACCACTTGAGCCAAAGATTATTCTTCCTTCAAAGAGAAGGTTGATTCAATACCTCCTTCATTGATCCAACCATATCCCATGACTCCACCTACCAACGGTCCTCTTCATCTCGAACGACCGAGCCTAGATACAGTCCTTCGCCCTCCTCCAAAGGGTGTTGTTCGAAAATTGGCTTTCAATCCTCATGCACGTGTTGCCCAGAACTACAGTATTGTCGAAGATCTGGCCCAAGAACCATCCGCGATGTCAGCCCTCAAAGTCCTTCAGAGTAGTCCTATACAACGGAAGGCATTACTGAAATCTATTGGTGGAATCGACCCTACAGATACAAATTTAATCATTTTTTACTTCGAAGATCACATTCCAAGGTTACCCCCTCAACTCGCATTCCAAATACAAGATATTGTCTCTGACAAAAACATTTGTAGAATAGTTATTGATGAGGGTGCCTCGACGTGTGTCATGTCTATTACCTGCTAGAAAGTTATCGGCTCTCCTCCTTTGAATAAATCCCACAACACGCTCAAAGCCTTCAATGGCTCTAGTTTTAAGCCTTATGGTGTCCTCCCTTCGTTTCCTATTACGTTAGAAGGCAAAATGGTCAACATTGAATTGGAGGTCTTTGGCACTCCTCTCAATTACAACCTTCTACTTGGTCGTAGTTGGATCGATTCCATGCGTGCAGTTGTGTCCACTCTTTTCTGTGTCATGCATTTCCCACATCAAGGAAAAGTAGTTACCGTAGACCAATTGGCCTTCTTTCACTCTGATGCACGTACCGAAAATGTACCTTTCATTGCAAAAACCACCTCGGGATATGAGAACGTCAGTGTGGGTCTTCTCAAAGATTCCTCTTTGATGGGTACTTTCCCCATTCCACCACCCAATGTTCCACATCCGTTTGTCGCCTTGATCAACATGATCTCCACCTTTGTTTATGGAACCCCTGTGCCTTACGACACGTGGATGGTACCCAACCCTGACGATCATCTTCTTTATGGAAACAAAGTGCCTTTGAGTCTGGTCGAATCCGCTTATCAAGCCATTCAATCGGCAACCCCTTCTACCCCCTCTCTTGGTGATTTATCTCCGGATCCATTCCACGTCATTTTTCCTACAGACGAGATGATTATGTCTGTTATGTCCATGGAATATACCCCTTGGGATGATGGACATCATCGTTCCATCCTCTTCCTGGAACAACACACCATCGAGGGTTACCAACGAATCTCGACTCCGTCGACCATTGTCATCATTTCTACCGTTCTCGAGTCTACACACGATATGTTCTATGAATGGAACTTAAGTAATATCTTACCCACCATCCCCCTCGACATATCCATAAAACCTGGAGTTGTCAAAAATGGGCATATTGGAGCTTCGTGTTCCCATGATGAAGTTGTCACTTACAAGTCTCTTTTCCAAGAATTTTGTGACGTCTTCGCATGAAGATATAAAGAAATGTCGGGGATTGACCCTGACATTGTGGTACATGAGATTAAGACATACCCGGGCGCTAAACCCGTCCGGAAACGACTTCATCTGGTCCACCCATGTAAAGCATCTGCTATCAAGCTTGAAGTTGAGAAACTTCTCAAAGATGGATTTATTTACCCTGTGGCTCTAACTGACTCGGTTTCCAATCTTGTTCTGATTGACAAGAAACAAGGCACAATCTGTGTGTGCGTTGATTTTAGGGACATTAACAAAGCTTGTCCTAAAGACAACTTTCCTACCCCCTTCGTTGATTAGATCGTCGACGATTGTGCCGGAAGTGAAATATTCTCTCTTATGGATGGTTTCTCCGGATATAATCAAATCAATATCATACCCACGGACCAACACAAGACCACTTTTATTTGTCCTTGGGGCTCTTTTTCCTACTGGAAACTTCCATTCGGTTTAAAGAATGTCGGTGCAACTTTTCAACATGCTATGTCTTACGCCTTTCATGATATACAGCACATCTAGCAGCCATATCTCGATGACTTACCCGCTCATTCCATGTGCCATGTAGATCATCCAATACACCTCCGCGCCATTTTCCTTTGATTTCGGTTTTACCATATACGTTTGAATCCCCAAAAATGTGTTTTTTGCGTAGAATCCGGTCGACTTCTGGGATTTATTGTTTCACGTCAAGGGATCTGGGTGGATCCTTTGAAGGTCGAGACGATTCTCAATCTTCCTCCTCCTTCCTTACTTCGCTAGTTACAAAGTTTGCAAGGGAAGGCAAACTTTCTCCATCGTTTCATCCCGAACTATGCTGAGCTAACTCTTGGATTTACGCGACTGCTCAAGAAAGGTTCTGAGTTTGTATGGGATACCATTGCCAACAAATATTTCAAAGCTTTGAAACTATCTTTGACATGTACCCCACTACTCTTCCCACCAGATTACAGTCGGGATTATTTCCTTTACCTCGCATCCTTAGACTATACCATCGTTATGGTTCTCGTCCAGGAAGATGATTCTCATGACGAACATGTCATCTATTACTTGAGTCGGAGTCTCACGACTACCAAAACCAAGTATTTACATGTTGAAAAAATGGCCTTGGAAGCCGTCCAGGCTGTTCAACATTTCCGGCACTATATCCTTTCTCGCAAGACTACGATAATTTCTAACTGCAACCCTATGCAACACATTCTTACACACGAATTGCTAGGGGGAAAATACTCCAAATGGATCATAATACTCCAGGAGTTTGACTTAGAATTCAAACGCACTAAGTCCAAGAAATCCTTGGTGTTTGTCGAGTTGATATGCGACCTTCCCTTCTCTGAGACATAAAATGTAGCAGATGATTCATTACCCAATGAATCCCTTTTCCTGATCAGTTCCGATGACCTTTAGTACAGAGATATCATCATATATCTCCAGACCCGGACTTTCCAACCCAATTTGTCTAGTATTGACCGCTGTCGAATATGCTACCAAGCATGTCAGTATATTATCCTCGGTGATACTCTTTATCGTCATGGGATTGACTCTATTTTTTTATGCTGCCTCACACTTGACGAAGCCGAGAAATCCCTAAATGACTACCATTTTGGAGCCTGTGGTGGTCACATGTCTGGGTATGCTACTGCCCAGAAGATCTTACAAGCGGGGTATTTTTGGCCTTCTTTATTCAACGATTGTATAATTGCCGTCCAAAAATGCCACGCTTGCCAAACCTACAACAATAAAATATGATCACACCTTGCTCCTCTACACCGTGTGGTCTCTATTGGTCCTTTTGCGAAATGGGGTATCGATTTCATGACATGTCACCCTCACTCGGTTGGGAGGCATGGATACATTATTGTAGCCGTAGATTATTTTACGAAATCGGCCGAGGCGATGCCAACATTTGACAATACCAGAAGGACTGCAACATTATTTATATTCAATCACATCATTGCTCGGTTTGGTGTTCCTCAAGCTATCGTTACTGACCACGGTAGCCACTTTAGAAACTTCATGATGTCCGAACTCACTGAAAAGTTGGGTCTTCACCATGAAATCTCAACACCCTATTACCCACAAGCCAACAGCCAAGTTGAAGCAATAAACAAAATCCTCATTACCATGCTTCGATGAATGATAGGGATTCACAAAACGAGTTGGCACACGATGTTGTTTTCAGCATTGTGGGCTTACCGAACATCCGTTAATTCTGCTACTAGTTTACACCATTTTAGTTAGTCTATGGTCTAGAAGCCATCTTGCCGATTGAATGTGAGATACCCTCCCTAAAACTAGTCGTCGAACTTCTCCCAAACACTTCTGCCGAAGAAGAACTTCTGTTGTATCTCATGCAATTAGACAAAACCCGTCGCGACGCCACCCTAGTTATAGAAGCCCAGAAGAAACACGTCAAATCTCAATACGACAAACATGTCAAGCCACGTGTTTTCTCTGAAGGTGATCTGGTTCTCCTTTATGAACAAGATCGGGATATGCTAGGAGCCGAAAAATTTGAAGCTATGTGGCGAGGTCCTTATATCGTCAGGCGAGTTTTGGAGAAAGGAGCTTACTAGTTGGTAGACTACGATGGTATCCCTTTGAGTGAACCCAGAAATGGGTTGTACTTAAAAAAGTACTATGCTTAAGATCACATGTGCATGAGTGCTTGTATTTTATTGTATCATACTTTTTGTTACTTTAGTATGTTTTTTCGTTATTTGGTCTATGCCCTCAACCGCTTATCTTGCATTGTGCTTGGTTTCCAAATGTTGGAGTCTTCGCCACCCCACATTGGCTTCGCTGATGGCACTAGCCGTAGTACTCAGAACCTCGCTTCTGTTGCATGGGCAATTTACGCCCCTACAAACAAAATTATCAGTCTATGAGGTGTGTGCCTCGGTCGTGCGACCAATAAAATTGTAGAATATAGCGTCGTCATCGAATTTTTGATTGATGCTATTTCACTTGATATCCGCCACCTGGTTATACGACTCGATTCACAACTAGTAGTACTACAGTTAAGTAACATCTATGCTATCCAAAGTCCTACTTTATTACGGGTATATTTACGAATTCGCCTCTTGGAACATTATTTTGATTATATCGAATATCAGCACATTCCTAGATGTCTAAATACATTGACTAATGCATTAGGTAACTATGTGTTAGACATACATTTGGGACATTTATAAACCAATCACACATCACATGTATAACACAACACAAAATAAACTGGTAGAATCTGTATATATGTATATAACGATCAAAATTTTTTACAAAAAGATTTTGTCCAAGGATCAAAATCTCAAAATATGAAGCCCATAGCTTCTACAAAATAGCATCACGAATGACGGTCACGATAACACACAACTGCTCGGGCTACCCTATGGAGCAGTCGACTGAGAGACTCGAACACGCCCACAGTATGGTGCTGGTAACGTCTCTGGATCTCCCCAATAGCAATATCTGGGACATCCACGGTCAACCCCTCTAAGTTATGTTCCATTGCCTCGTAGTATTTGGCATCCCATCTCGCCACTGGAGTTGCTTCTCCTCACCTTTGAATGGGAGACGTTCCTGGAGGTCGATACGGCCCCACATTTGTGTCATCAAAAAGAAACTTTTGGATTAGTTCTTGGATAAACATAAAAATATTTCATATGATAAAATTTGCAAAAACATTTAAAAAGAACAAAATGTGTACTTCTTACCTAAGTCACCCCACTGAGCATCCTCAGGCAGGGCCAAATCCAGATTCCCTCGGAAATTCAAACCAGCATATGCGTAGTCGTCAATCATCAGCATCTGGGGCCTCAACCAGTCAAAAAATGAATCATTATACTTGATTATAGGCCCTGCTACGTGTCGATCCATGAGGTTACACCACCTCAGCATCCTCAGATCCTGTGGGGCCGGTAAACCCCAATCAACCTGTAGTCGCAGCAGTGAGACCCTCTCGAGGAAGAATGGCACCAAAAGTGACATGTACCCAAACTGCTTCAAGTCACCCTTTCTACACTTCGTCAATTGTCTCTTCATACTGCGGATAACTGCATCCAACCAGTTGAAAACCTGAGGCTCTGTGCACTCTATGGCGTATTGGAAATAGCTCTGGAGAGCCATGTGCGGAGCCACGCTCCCAGCCATGCATGCAATAGTAAACAAGATGGTCTGTAGGGTCAGATCTTGGACCCCCCAAATGGCAACCTTACCCTTGCTTCTCTTTTCCTCGGGAACACAATATTGGTGACAATACTCACTCATAGGGAGTCTGTTTCCTCTACCTCTGGTCAAAGTAGCATGGTATCCACACCATTACAACCCCGTTAGAAAATAGATATCCTCGATATCTATTGTCAGCGTATGGACTCCCACATGAAATAATTGTTGATCCACATCCCACATGTGGACCAGGTATTCCAACAACCTGAGTTGGGCTCTCATACAACCTGAGTTGGGCTCTCATGCCCGGGATCCTGAAAAATTTCAAGAGCCCACAATCTCGGAGGGCAGCAACTGTACCCGGATCATTCCTGGCAATGGAATCATCCTCCTCATGTTATCTTTCTCTCCATTCCAACATTGTGATGGTCAAACACCTGCAAAAGAGCCATGAGAGGGAAGTAAACAACTTGTTTTAAACTCTTGCATAATTTTTATTGAGCAAAACCTCACTTTAAAATCCATTTTTCGGCCCCCGCAGGTGGACCTTTTGCACAGTGCGAGATTCTCACAAGTCCCGCATGGCCCACCTACGAGAATGCTTGGGTGCATGTTCCGACCCTAAAATGGACTCAAAACCCAAAAAATTGCCAATAAAAAACAAAAATAAACCATGGAAAAGTTAGAGAATCAAGAGATTACCTCGTTGGCTCAAACCGTTCGCCGAATGATCGCTTGTGCCTCCCGCAATCGAGAAAATAAATTTGGGCGAAAATGAGGTATGTTGGACAAGTTTTTGGGCAAAGTAACAATGAAATGGTAAAAAGTCCTTTTCACCCATATTTATTCACTTCTTACTATTTTTTTTATTATTTTTTTATTATTTTTATTGCTTTGTTTATAAAACCTAATACCCTAATAGCCTTGTGAGTGTGGTTTTTCGCAGATATAGCAACTTCGAAGTCCGAACGAGGGGGTGCGAGTGTTTTTTCTTTTTGTCGCATGTACGACTACTTTTTTAGAATTTAAAAAAAAAACCTCGAGCTCAATCTTCGTTCATTCTCGCGTTCGAAAATATATGAGAACGTAACCGAGTATACTTTTTCTCGTCTTTTCTTACTAGTCATAGTAACACTAAAACGATGAATGTAAAGGAGTATCCTTTAAGCTCTTTTCATGCTCCATAAAAACGAAAAGATTGTCGAGCGATCTTGTTCTTTTCACGCTCGTTAAAGCATTTGAATAAAATGTTCAACAGGCGATAGTTTATCACTTTTTCGGTCTCGTCGAACTCTTTTACAAAAAAGGAACTGGGAGAGTTCTCTTTAAGTGTTTTTCAGACTCTCAAAACATGAAAAACCCCTGAGTTTTCTATCCTTGGACTCGTTAAACAAACA
>ML801740.1:83726-117013 GCA_009831015.1 Picea engelmannii | reverse complement strand
TTCAAACCAACCTTCCAGAGTTAGCTGAAGAAGGATCCATTTGGCTACAACCAGAAGCAGTTTTGGACCAGCGTGAGCGTTGCCTGCGTCAGAGAACCATCAAGGAAGTGCTAGTACAGTGGAAATATATGACTCTAGCAGATACCACTTGGAAACCAGCTACCATTCTGCATCAATTTCCACATCTCAAGCCTTGAGGACAAGGTTGTTTTTAAGGGGGCGGACATGTTAAGGTCCTAACCCACACATAGGTAGATCAATGTATTCGGATGTAATAAAGGTCAATATTAATAAGGCCTTTCAATAAAATAGAATAAGGTGGATGTAAGAAGACCTAATAGAAGCTTCCGCTTCTAGAAGGATCTTCCTCTAGATGTTTCTCTTGATAGACATTTTGTATAAATAAGGGTCGAGGGTATGAAAACCCTAGCTTGGAGATTATTTTAACAGAGCACTGCTCGACTGGAGGTTTCCCCCTTGAAGAGGCCTGTGAACATTTCTTTCTGAATCAAAGTTCTTTTTCTATTGCTCTTTCGTATATCATTCCTGTGTATTGTGAAGATTATGCTGTATATTTTACTGTTATTCTTCCATTTCTAGCATTTCATTTATGTTCTGCATATTTTATATAACTGGTATCTTGCATATTCACTCATTAATGAGTAAATTCCCTAACCCTTGATATTCCAAAGAGATAGACGATCAAGATTAGATCTTTCCCTCTTGAGATCAACAGTCGTGACTTAATCATCCATTGAGTTCACTTAAATCACTTAAGTGACCCATACTTCATACAGTCACTTTTACCCATTAAATACTAAAAGGCTCAACTTGAATTTATAAAATAACTTTATAAAGTCACTTAAGAGAGACATTTGCTCGGTCTCTTCTATATGTTGGGCGCCACTAATGCAGAAGTACTTCTGAGCTACAAAATATAACACTCCCTCTTAGAGAGGGAGGTACTTTCGATACCTCCACCAAAATATGTCTCCAACTCCATCATCTCATCTGTTGTTGTAGTTGCTCCCTCTAAACTAGAAGCCTCTGCTCCCTCTGAACTGGGATCCACTACTGCTACCTGCACAAAAATCTGATCTAGAGACATTTATATTCAAGGCATGCTCCTAGGAGTATCCTGACTCTCCTAAGAATCCATCTATGTCATCTCATACATGATGATTCATCTAAGAGTATTGGAAGAGGTATGATTCCCTAGTATCAACTCACTCTCATGTGAAACCTTCTCACTCTCTGACACTGACACTGAATTTGAATCCAAGAATCCACTGGATCCAACCACAGGTTGTCCCAGCAACATGTATAGCCTCTCATGCCTGACACCAATAAATATTCTTGTGTCTGTAGTATCTCCCTTTGGATATAGAAATTCACATCCACAGAATAGCACAACTCTAAATCCATCAATCTCCAAAGCTGACACTAAGAGAAAATTTACTGTCATCTCTAGAATAAACAACACATCGACCACTTCCAAAAAACCTCCTGAATCTAAATGGAATATCACACTTCCAACCCCCTTTATTGTAAGCTTGGAGTCGGCTCCACTATCCACATAGAAGTCTTAGTCTATCTCTGAAAGAATAAGAAATATTGAACTCATTCTTGTCATATGTTGAGATGCACCATTGTCCACAAACCACACTTCAATGTCCTCGAACACTAGACAATCAATTCATGACGGGAAAGTCATCAGAGAAAATTCCTTCTCGAATGTCTTAGTGAACTTAGCAACCTCAGTTGATGTTGATACCTCTGGCTCCTTCTTCTTCTTCTTCTTGTTCAAAAATTGACTAGCATAGTGGCCAATGTTGTGACATGAAAAGAATTTCACTTTGCGCATGTCCTTCTTCTTCTCTTTTATCTTTCCCACAAGAGAAACATTCGACTTGTTTGCACCACCCTCTACCTTCTCCCGATCTCTACTTTGAGAACCCTCCTGTATCTCCTCCTGAGTAAATTCATCCTGCTAAATCATAGGTCTTCACCTCTTCCTTCTTTGCCTCCATCATCCCATCCATTTGTCAACCTAGTTGTTGCTTAGTTTATTTTCAATGGTGTGTTGAGTCATTTTAATTTGTTTTCATCTTCTTATTTTCTTTTCATCGTTTCCTTTCTCTTCATAAGATTAATACAAGCCATGATTTGAAATGAATAAGACAAATCACCATGGTTATGGAACTATTGGGTTGCAAATGGGTCAATTTAGGCCTATTGGTGCAAAAATACACTAATTGCAAGACTCCCCTATTCTTGAAAACAAAAACAAAAAAACATTGTTTTATGAGTTTTAACATTCAGAAAAAATTTAAAGTTCGAATTAAGCTATGTTGGAACCTCACATGTGTTTGCATGTCCATGTGCACTCAATATTGTGCGTGTTTCCACCAATTAACCATCATTACAATATTCATGTTAAGTATCATGCATGTTTTCGCCTTGAGTGGTTATTATCGCAGGATCATATATAATAATTATTGCAAGTGGTAAAGGATCATATATAATAATTATCGCAGGATCATATATAATAATTATTGCATATATTTGACCATCACTTCCAATAGAAGAAGATAGAACACAAAGGTTTATCCCTGAGATCGTTCACAATTGAATAGAACAGAGGCAACAGGGATCGAGTTGTTCGAATCAATCCCATAAATCAGAGATATATTTAACAGAGGGAAAAGGAAAGTGGCAGAGTACATATCACACAGGAAAAAGAATAGGCCAGCCCAACAGACCCACTGTCACCCAAAACTTCTGAGGATAATCCTGTGAACACTACCATGCAGCAACCAAATCAAACACTTGAAGTGAAACATGAAAAATCGCAAAGAAAGTATCAAAATCTGTAGAAGAAACATCAAAAGGCACTGCCCAAATTTTCTGAAATACTCAGTTTTTTCCCTGTTTTAGTCATTTTCTTTCGGCTCGCCTTCCAAACATCTGAAGGTGAATTTTAGAAAATAGAAAGAGGGTTTTTTTGGGAACTATACCATTCACAAAAACCTCTCTCATTTATTACAAAAGTATCATGATTTTGGAGAATCAAAGAGATCTTTGAGGATATTTTTTCAGAAATTCTCCAAATGCTTTGTTTTTCCCCATTTTATTCATTGGATTTCGGTGCGCCTTCGGAACAGCTGGAGATGAATTTTTGAAAATTGAAATAGGTTTTTATTGGGAACGAGCCCATTTACAAAAAACCTCTCATTTTTTACACAAGTATCATGGTTTGAGAGAATTGAAGGGATATTTGAGGTTAGTTTTCCCATAAATTCAACAAAACATGTGTAAGTTTATTCCAGTGTCAAAGGTTTCCTTCTCCATATTGTGGAATACGTGTGGATCCATGAAAGTCAACAACAAGTTCAGCCTTCAAAGAATTTTGTGATGCAACCCATGCACTTTAGTTACCAGCAGTGACTTTAGTTAAGTGATAGAATCTTTTTGTTTCAGTTTGAGATATTGCAGGCATTTGTAATAAATACCTTTTTGCTAAAAATAATGTTAGATAGGTCCAAGTTATTTTCCCATAAATGGGGATTCATCCCTACAAACTAGTACTTGAACTCTACTTCACTCAATGTTTAGAGTATTTTTGGAAAGTGACCATAACTAAATGGAAAAGTTTAACACCTATAGATCTGAATGTAATGAAGAGATTAGTGTTAGATCTGAAACAGGTATTCAAACCCCTTTGATAGATATAAAGGGAGTATGGGAATGAAAAGGGGGTTGATTTTTTTGGATATCAAGCATCGAAATTTTGTTTGGGACTTGAAGCATAAGACTATTAAGTTTCTTACCTTGGTGAATATAATCTTTAGTGATAGATTGTGTTTTCTTCTCAAATCTTATGTGTGTTATTAATCGTATCTTGATACAAATTGGAAATGTATGCAAATTGTTGTTTCCCTTCCTTTCAACTATTGTCTCAATGAACTGTTTATTGCTATGCAACCTGATTTAAGTTATTGCTTTTAGTAAATAGTATATTGTAATACAACCTTGTTTGGATGACTTGTGTCAAGATACATTTTTTAGATTTGGAATATTATTTCAAGTATGAATTTTCATACAGCAAGCTATAACAAATTGTATGATTGCTTGTATTTCCTTTGTTTTATTCATATCTTTACTTGCTCACCAAATTGCATGTCACCAGCTAAGGGAAACCCTACAGTGATATTTTTTAACAGTCCAACCAAGTCTCTACCATTGAAAACTTATCTCTCGGCTGACCAACAAACTCAATTCATCAAAACCCATCATTCCAACATTTAAGGTGGCCTAGATCTGCCCTTTAGAAGTAAGGTGCAAGCCTTAGGACCAACATCTTCTAGCGTCGTTCCCGAGAAACATAGTAATGAAGCAATATTTACCTGGGAGAACGACAATGATTAGAGCTAGTTTTTTATGGTGAAAAAAATCTAGACACATTCAAATTGTAAATCATTCACCTGGTGTCTCCATGGTTAAAGAATCCAGTGGCGACTCCACAGTTTCAAGAAGTCTGATTTTCAGATGGAATCCATCTTGGCTCGGAGGTTTTCTCCTCTTAATTTTTCTTTTATTCATGGTTTTCCAAATGTTGTTCCTACTATAGATGAGTGGGGTGATTACTTTCCCAGATTTACAGAAGATAGAGATGATAACCTTGCAGATCATTTTCTTGAATTCCATGAATTCATGCATCAGTTGGGTATACATCATGAGGATGTATTAATGAACATGTTCATGTACTCATTAGAGGGAGAGGCACGAGAATGGTTCAGATCCTTATCGCCTTATAGTATATCTTCTTTAAAATATTTTCATGTTTCCTTTCATAATCAATGCAAGAAATATTTTTCAGCTAAACTACTTTTTGAACACTGTTGTGAAGAATTTGCATCTTATATTCAACAACAAATTATTAGTTCTTCTAGTATTGAAAATGACAAGGATATTTTCGTTGAAGAAGTGGAGGAAGATTCAGTTACATATGGGTCTTCTTCTAATTCTTTTATCCAGAAAGATGATGTCGTTCATTACATTAATGGTGAAACTAATGATAACAAGGCTTTGGATACATTTTCCATTATTTAAGATTTCTTAATTAGTTATTGTTATGATGAATATGGTGTTCTAAGTTCTCATAAATATCCAGTTAACTATGAAGAAAACAATGTTGACGGTCAAACACAAGAAACTCTTTCTGGGATTTTTCAGCAGCCATTTCTTGGACTTGGAAAACAATCATATCATAGTGATGAAGGTTATCGAATAGATTATGAGGAAACAATTGTTTCAAAATTGGCTCAAGAGGTATTTTCTACATAATCTATGATTGATTATGGTTGAGATAAGGAATTATTCGTGCATCATCATACTCTTGAAAAAAATTCTACTTTAGGTTACAGTGAAATAAATGATGAACCTTTGAAGGAAAATGAAGAGATTGTTTTAAATCATTCTTTACAATATGCACAATTTTTTGATAAACCTATTTATGATGAGTGTTATGACTTTGATGATGAGTAGCAAGTAGTATTTTCCTCTTTTGAAAATTTTGATCAACCTGGTTATGATGAAGATGTGCTTAATCTGTAAGATCAGTTATCTTCTCAGCCATTTTCTATTACAAAGTCTCGTACAAAAATTATTATTCGAAAGGAACTTGAGCAGGCCTTTGCCTTTAATGATCCTCCATTTTTTGATGATTATGAGTAAAGTAACGTTGAAGGTCATGAACAAGTATTTCTCCTTTCTTCTGGAAATATTGAGCAACAGATTCAACATTTCTTCAAGCCTAAAAATGGCATCTTCCAGTCAGAAATAGAAGAATCACAGCAAGAACAAATCATCCATTGAAGTCAAATTAAAGAATTTATTTCTACATATCCATCAAGGTATGGTTCTCATGTTTTTGAAGATCCTGTAGCAGTCTATATGAAGTCAAATTGGATTAAATAATTTCCTATCATTCATTTTGTGAAGGAAGAATTTCAAAACTTTAAGTATGGGCTTCAAGATTCTAAGTTTCT
Organism: Picea engelmannii; assembly: GCA_009831015.1. Lineage (NCBI taxonomy): Eukaryota > Viridiplantae > Streptophyta > Pinopsida > Pinales > Pinaceae > Picea > Picea engelmannii. Next base: position 110,963 of record ML801740.1, on the reverse strand, counting down.
ACTATATTTTTCAATTTCTACTATCATATTCGTAATTAAGGATGGAGGTCAGTTTCATCATGTTAATCAGTTCCTCGTGTGGCTTCACTGGAAATCTGATTACACATGATTACTTGGTTTTCAGCTGAGTAGAGTAGGGGTGTGTTCAATAAGCTCTCCATTCGAGCATTTCATTTTTAGTATGTTTATACAGTAGATCAACAATAATACTCCATCACCCAATGGATTTGGAACTATACAAGAGATGGGAATTTTCAAATGGCAGTTTGCTTGCATAGTGGTTTGTTTCATCTTGCAATTTTTGGTTTGCATGATGTGGATGCTTTTCAGAATAGATTGAGGGTGGCAGAAACAAATAAATAAGGAACGCAAGTTTGATGTTCTTAGCACCTTACAGGGAAGTGCTATCCTCGATTGGAGCCGATGTTAAATCCTAGGTATTCACCTCTTCCTTATTTTCCTCCATCAGCCCATTCATTTGTCAAATTAGTTGTTGCTTAGTTTATTTTCAGTGGTGTGTTGAGTCATTTTAATTTGTTTTCATCTTCTTATTTGATTTTCATCATTTCCTTGCTCTTTATAAGATTAATACAAATCATGATTTGAAATGAATAAGACACATCACCATGGTTATGTTACTATTGGGTCACAAATGTGTCAATGTAGGCCTATTGGTGCAAAAATACATTGATAGCAAGAACGCCCCTATTCTTGCGAACAACATAAAAACACGTTGTTTTATGAGTTTTAACGTTCAAAAACAAAATTAAAAGTTTGAATTAAGTTGTGTTGGTGCCTTGCAAGTGTTTGCATGTCCCTGTGCACTCAAGATCGTACGTGTTTCCACCAGTTAACCATCATTACAATATTCTTGTTAAGGATCATGCATGTTTTCTCCTTTAGTGGTTATTATCGCAGGATCATGTGTAATAATTATGTCAGGTGGTAAAGTTGTCTGAAACAATGCATATATTCGACCATCACTTCCAACATAAGCAACGAGAACATAATAGTTTCTCCCTGAGAGCGTTGGAAATTGAACAGAATAGAGCCAACAGGGATCGAACTGTTCGAATCAATCCCAGAAATCAGAGATATATTTAATAGGAAAAATAAAGTGGTAGGGTACATATCCGTCAGGAAAAAGAACATGCTAGCCCAGCAAACCCACTGTCAGTTAAAAATTCTAAGGATAATCCCGTGACCACTACTATGCAGCAACCAAATCAAACATTTGAAGTGAAACATACAAAATTTCATAGAAAGTATCAAAATATGTACAAGAAACATCAAAAGGCATCGCCTAAATTTTCTGAAATACTATGTTTTTTCCCTGTTTTAGTCATTGGCTTTTGGCATGCCTTCCGAACAACTCAAGGTGATTTTTTTTTAAATGAAAGAGGTTTTTTTGGGAACGAGACAATTCACAAAAAAATCTCTCATTTTTTACACATATATCATGGTTTGGGAGAATCGAAGAGATTTTTGAGGCTATTTTTTTCTAGAAATTTTTCAAAAGCTTTGTTTTCCCTGTTTTAGTCATTTTCTTTCGGCGCGCCTTACGAACCGTTGGAGCTGAATTTTTTAAAAAAGAAAGAGGTTTTTATTGAGAACATGACTATTTACAAAAACCTCTCTTAGGTTTTACACGGGTATCGTGGTTTGAGAAAATAAAAGTGATATTTGAGGTTGTATTTCCCATAAATTCGCCAAAACTTGTGTAAGTTTTGTTACAGTGTCAAAGGTTTCCTTCTCCAGCTTGTGGCATACGTGTGGATCCATGCAATTAAACATCAAGTTCATCCTTCGAATACTTTTTTTATGCAACCCATGCACTTTAGTTACCAATAGTGTCTTTAGTTAAGTGATAGAATATTTTTGTTTCAGTTTGAGATATTGCAGTCATTTGGAATAAATATATTTTTGATAAAATCAATGTTAGAAAGGTCAAAGTTATTTTCCCAGAAATGGGGAGTCATCCCTAGAAACTAGTACTTGAACTCTACTTCACTCAATGTACAGAGTAATTTTGGAAAGTGACTATAACTAAATGGAAAAGTTTAATAACTACAGATCTGAATGTAATGAAGATATTAGTGTTATATCTGAAATAGGTATTCGAACCCCTTTGATAGATAAAAAAAAAGGGATTATGGGAATGAAAAGGGGGTTGAGTTTTTGGGAGATCGAGCATTGGAATTTTGTCTGGGACTTGAAGCATAAGACTATTAATTTTCCTACCTTGGTGAATATAATTTTTAGTGACAAAATATGTTTTCTTCTCAAATCTTTTGTGTGTTATTAATCTTATCTTTATGCAAATTGGAAATGTATGCAAAGTGTTGTTTCCCTTAATTTCATATATTGTCTTAATGAACTGCTTATTTCTATGCAACTTGATTTCAGTTATTGTTTTCATTAAATTGTTTTTTGTAATACAACCTTGTTTGGATGACTTATGTCAAGATACATGTTCTATAGAATATTATTTCAAGTCTGAATTTTCATACAACAAGTAATAAATTGTATGTTTTCTTGTATTTCCTTTGTTTTATTCATATCTTTACCTGCTCACCAAATTGCATGCCACCAGCTAAGGGAAAACCTACAATGATATTTTTTAACAGTCCAACTAGGTCTCTACCCTTGAAAACTTATCTCTCAGCTGACCAACAAACTCAATTCATAAAAACCCATCATTCCAACACTTGAGGTGGCCTAGCTCGTCCCTTTAGCAGTCAGGTGCAGAGCTTAGGACCAACACATCCCATAGTTTTCTCCATTCTGGGAGCTTCTCTCTCCCCACCACATACCTCATGAAAACATCCCACTCTTTGGTGAATCCTTTCAGGGCTATGTGCACCAACTCTGAGTCTGAAATAATCTCCCCTACATCTGCCAACACATCCTTCACTTGTTTAATTCGGGTGAGATAGGAGGTCACACTCTCTCCCTTGGCCATCCTTGTGCTATTGGGATTTCCCCTTAGGGACATATTCTTGTTCTCGTACAAGATTTTCAATGCATCCCACATTTCCTTGATTATTTGATTCTTGGCCAAATGTGGAATCAAGTGGTCTCTCACTCCATCCAAGGTTATCCTCTGTGCCCTTGCTTCCTTCACCTCATGGATGTTTAGAACAATGGGATCTAAAGTAGGCACTGTCAATGTGGTATTCGCAAACTCCAACAACTTGTTCTTCTTGAGAACAACTGCAATCCTTACCTTCCATTGCAGGTAGTTGGATATCACCTCTAACCTATCCTCATACATGATACTAGAAGCCATCCTTTCCAAACTCACAAAGACCCTTTCTTCCCCTTCTTCTTCCAAGCAAAATCCCCAGCAAATCACTGCTATCCAAGTGTCAAAATTCTTCCATTGAACCTCAGATCCCAAGCTTTGATACCATTTAGAAATATATTAGGCAAACACTTAGTCACAAATCAGATTTCAACCTCTAATAAATTCAACAGTAATGCATTAAATTTATGAGTAATCTATTGTACTTTATGCGAAGAAATGCATGGACTAAGGAAACTAAAAATCAACAGCGGAAATTAAATGAATAGTAAACAACATATTAACACATTTGACACAAGGGTTTTCTGGGTAATGCACCTAGAAAAACCCACAAGGGGAAAACTAGTCAAGGAGATGTTATTCTTATTGAGCTCATAGTAAAATTATGAGTTTATAGAAGCAACATTATCATCATTAAATAAAACAACTTATCTCACTAAATCTGCACAAAACACCTCGATTTTTGTTCCCAAACTAGATATCTCGATTTTTGTGCAATTGTACGGTCCTGTACAATAGAAATACAATAGTACGGACCTCAAACATTGTGCCCAAACTTGATTGTACAGTATAATACTCAACTATATAGATTTCACCTAGCAAAACACCTTGGAAATCATGTCAAACATCAACAAAAAAAGTTGCCTCAATTTATGTGGTTTAACTCAACTGTACGACCAACAATAAATGTTGTATGAACCACCATCAGTTTGTGTACGGTACATGACTGTAACAAATTGGTTCGCATCTAAAATTCAGTAGTAAAATAAAATTAAGTACATATTTGATTTGATGGTTCGTATCAAAAAAGGCAGTTATATAATAAAATCAAGTAGAGATTTGAAAGTGCGTAACTAGAAATAAGTTTGTGCATATGAAAAAAAAAATTAATTAGATATCTAAGAATACATTTGGTTTCCCTACTTTATACCTTTGTGTGTGAAAAAAATAGAAAATGCCAAGTGTGCATTATACGTTTTGTTTGCAACAAAAAAGTTGAGTTTCCTTGAATCACAAACATTAGTTAGCATAGATACCTTGAATTACAAACATTAGTTAGCAATGATACAAGTATGCTATTCACATGTTGTTGAATCCTCAAAGGTTTTTTTAACGAGATGGTATTATTGCATAAAATAAGATTAAGTAAATATCAATGATTTATTTAAAAAAAAAAATTATTTTATATGGTTGTGAAGTTTGGGGTTATACAATTTGAGTGGGATTAATAGTTAAGAACATGTGCTTCTTCTTTGGAGGTCATAGGTTCAAATCCAGAGGGGATTAGGGTATGTATACCTCCGTAGACTTTAGCAATCAAATCATTGTGCGGAGGGGGTCCCTTGTCCCACAAACAAGGGGGTCTCATACACCAATTTGGTGTCTGGCTTGGTCGTGACCTTAATATATATATATATATATTATTTTTAAAGAATCATAAAGAAAGATAGAGTAAATCCAATAGCATTTAATAACTTAGAATCTTAAAATTAAAGGCAATGCACCCTATCCTATCCTCCTTATACAAGTGAATATTTCCTCATTGTTAGCATGGTTATGACTAGGTACTTAATGTACAAGACCAAGATAAACATGGAAGACAAGAGGGTTTACAAGATTTCTTTAAACTATAGTCAATCCCTCACATGGCTCAAGTGTGGTTGGCATAAAGATTTCAAGTCTTGAATTTATCATTGGGGCATCAAGGAAGAGATCACTTTGCAGAATAACGATAATATTAAAATTAATATTACATATAAACTTAAGGAGAAATTGTGGTGTTATAAAGAATTAGAAGATAAGAGAAAATTAAGATACTACAAGGAGATTATCAACCCTAATCCAGAAGATTATAAGTATCTCTTTGTTCAAACTAGCCTAAAGAAGAAAATCAGCAATCCTAAAATAGGGTGTTGGAAAATTCCTGAAAGGTCACGGGTCGAAAGAATTTGTCGTCTTTGAAATACTAAGAGATTTGAAGATGAAAAACACTCTCTTACCATGTCATCAATACACCCATATTAAATCTCAATTTCAAAATATTTGTTACAATCTTGACCTTCCTAAAATTTTAACTCATCAAAACCTATATTAGATCTCAATTTCAATATATATGTTACAACATTGACCTTCCTAACCTTTTAACTCATCTAAACTATGGTGATTCAAGAATGTTTTTCTTAAATCTTTTCAAGTACATAAATAAAACTCTGAAACAATGCAAGTAATTTCTTGTGTTTTCTTGAGGTCTAATAAACCAATAATGTGGTCCCATTAAAAATTAATAACTATCATTATCATATCAATGATCATCATGTAATTGATATGATCATCATGTAATATTAATTACATGTAATAGGTAAATTGTAAAAATAATTATTTATTAAAAAAAAAGTAATTTAAAGGAAAAGCTAGAAAAATATGAAAAATTGAAATCTCACATTTGGTTCATAACTTCTTGAACTAATCTTAAAGACTAACAACTATTTCATATTAATTAATAAATTTAGAAATTTCATTAAAAAAATATAATAAAATATAAATAATTCTATCTTTATATAATAGGTTTTAAAAGGAAGGTGAAAAACAAGTCCTAGAGAGTTTTAAGGTCATGTCACATTCCCTAGTCACCTAACCAACCCTAGTTCATAGGTGAGAATGAATCAGGGTTTATGGAAGAATATGTGGCAGACTATTTAAATGACCCCTTCGAAGGCCACCATATTTGGGCTATGTTAAGGGGGACATAGAAAGAATTGGACTCCACTCCTCGTAAAATAGAATAACTTGGAGATTAGCCACCGAAGGAAGAAACCATAGCAGTCCCGGGAACCATGATTCAATATTTTTCAAACCCCTGGCCATATATAGTCAATGTGATGGGGAAAAACACACCAACTCATATCCTATTGGGTTCGTTGGTTAATTATCATAGCACGAGGGCATATAATGGATTGCAATATGGAGGGGTTTTGGAGGACACATTGATTTATTCTCTAAAGAAGACTCGAACTAGTCGAATCATTCTCCCCATAGGGATTCATCCCCCACTCAAAGTAATGATGGAATAGCGTCATATATTATTTCAGGTAACTTCCTATCTCTGCATTTGGATTCAATTAATTCAAGGAGGTATTTTGTAGACTGTGGTTACATATGTAGAATGTTATTTGGAGAATTAATGAGTGGAGCCTCGTCTAGTAAAACCATGGCCACAAATCAGGAGGGGATGAGATCAGGAGGTTTGGAGAATTCCAAGAAGCATAGGAAGTGTGTCAAAAGGAAGGTGAATGACATAAATTTGGAACTGGGGGAGGGAATTAAATTGCATGAGATCATGACCTTGGAAGATTCGGCCAAGTTCGAGAGATTTGAAGCAAAAGGATGAGTTCAAAAACCCTAAAATCTTGGATATAGAGAATTTCTCCAACTTGCTTGGATATGTTCCCCACAATATGATTTTAGTCAAGGGATGGCTTGTCTGGGTTATCAGAATTGAAAAATATGCCAAGAAAATCCTTCAATCTCAATGGAATGGGGGATCACAGGCCCTATATCTGAAAAAGTGGAAAGTAGATATTGATGAAAAGACTAAGCATTTGGAATTTATTTTTGTATGGGTTAAGCTTCTCGATTTACCACTAATTATGTGGTTATATAATGTGTTTAAATAAATTGGAAACGCTTTAGTATTTTTTATGAAGTGGACAACTCGTACAAAAGTATAGGCTACATGGGAATGGATCACATCTTGGTGGGTATACATTTGTCAAAAGGATTAGTAAATTCCATCTCGATAAGGAAGAAGTCTTCCAATTTTTGGTAGGACCTAGACTATGAAGGGATACCCTTCAAATGTGGTTGTTGTCACTCGTATGAACACTCAGAAAAATAATTCTCCCTCCATCTCAAAAGGAATATTTGGGTCCACAAAGGAATCAGATAAGAAGAGGTTCATCCCCTGTCACCTTTGACGTAGGCTTGGAAGGAGGAAGCACCAACAATCAACATGCCTTTAGGTTCAAATCTAGTAGCATAACATCTTGAAAATATTGACGAATCCTCGATAATGGCCAAGTGTGGACAAGAAGGCACCAATAAGCTATTTTCATCCTCCTCCCCTGTCCCCTTATAGAATTTTAAAAATATATATTTTGGCTCTTGGGCAGTGAACCTACCACCATAGGTGGAAGCTCCAACAAGGGACTTCCTTTCCAGTCTATCAGGGATGAACTCTCCCCAACCTCCTCCCAGTATTTTCCTCCAGGGATTGGAACTTGCATCATAAAAAAGAAAAAAAAGAAATCCCTAAATCCATCTGATACCCCATTGATATATTTTTTAACCTTAGCACACATTTTGATTTCAGACAACTGAATCTTCAAATAAAAATATCCATCCCTACTTCTAGTTGATCCACATTCATTGATCAATGTTAGTACATACACATCCATCCTTAGTATTTTTTCCCTTGTTTTTCTTTGCTCTCCGAATTTTATTTACTTAGTCATGTTCCCCTTTCAAATGTGGGTTACAGATAAGGCTACCACCAAATTCCTAGGTCCATAAACCCACAAACCCATGTATCTATACTTAGTCATTTTTCTTCTTTTCCAATACTAACACTTAGTCATTTTTTCAAGAGATGCAGGAGTCATGTTGCGGGAGACCAACATGTTCATGTCCTGCAATTCCCCATGTCTCGTGTCCCATAGTCGTGCGACAATCAAAATGACCAATTTATCTTTGCGTCCTCCAAACTGCACCCTTTTCCTTTTTAATACTTAGTCATTTCTTTGAATGCAGATGAAAGACACATGTCCCTTCCACTTACCTTCTCCCATCATGCTTGTCTCATGCATCCTGTAGTCCTGTGTTCTACGAAAAGACCCTTTCACTTCTGCGACCCACATAATGATCCTTTCCCATACTTACTTTATTTTCTCATTATGAATGCGGGAGTCATTCCCTTTCACCTTTTTCATTTCCCATGTATTTTTTCCCGCATCCCACCACCTTGCAATCCTGCATTCAACTTATTGCACTCTCCATTCCTTTTTTCTCACTTCCATAGCTAACCATTTTTCATCTTCCACGACATAACATCACCATTTCCTGATTGCATTTATTTCCCCCACCACGTCAGCCACCACTTGTGTGAACATAATGTCGTTATTAAAGTGGAGAAAATTTCGTAAAGCATTGTAATAAATTCTAAATCTCACCGTGCATGCCAACAACTTTGAAATAAGAGGTGTGGTGGTTAACAATCAAGGAAATACGTGGTAAATTAAATCAAGAACTAATATGACATGCTTTAAAACATTATATGGATAGTAGCGCCACCTATTGGTAAAAATAGAAAATAGTGTAAATTATGTCAAGTAGGAGAAAAGAGTTGTATTGTGGAGATATGCTAAATACACTTGGACATGAAGATCATGAGTTCCACTGGTCACAGGCATACAAGTACTACAAGGCCCTCCTTCTCATTGAGAAGAAACAAAATCGGGTCTGGACCTCAGGCATAACTCTAGCTAGTCGAGTTCCAGAGGTGACAGATTTCAAAGTGCTAGTTATTTTTTTCATGGATAAATATGATTCAGAAAGGAGGCTAATTCAAGTTCAAGGGTAGCGGCCTATATCTCTAGCTCCTTCAATTTTCACAAGAATGCTATGACTCCTGAATTCTACCATGTAGTTCAAAAGTGAAGAAGCCAGTGAATTCCTCAAGGAACATAGAGGAGGGGGAGAGATCATAGAAGAATATTTGATTTACCCAAGAGCTAATACCAATGTCGCTAATATTGAGGTAAGTTCCTTAAAGTATCCCTAAAAGGAATTTTCCTGGTTATTTTCCCACGTCATTGGTTTGGAATATACGACCTCTATGCCGAAAAATGTCATTTATATTATCCATTTCAATGTGCATGAAGATTCCCTCATTGACTGGGGATGTCTTATTTCCAATGAAATTTCATTTCAACTAGGTGATATGAAGAAGACTCGAAAATTCTAGATGACATCTTATTTTATTTTCTCCATAGCTTGTTGTCATGTTTTCGAAGAAATGTCGAGGGAAAGAAGTGTCGACTTCAAGATTGAGCTTGTATTTTCCTAGTATCCATCCTTTTGGAAACACAAGCCTCAATATTATTTCTACCTAGTACACAAAAATTTAATCTCTGAATTAAAAAATTTAATCTTCAACCCTAACACATCAATATTGTCGCTTGAGGTTACCACCTTTCTCTCAAATAAAGGATTTTTTGAAATTACATAGATTTTAAGTATCACAAGGTTATTTGGTTTCGAAGAGAAACCCTTTTTTGTCCCTTTCTATGTATCAGACATACACTTTGTTATAGAAGTTTGCAGAAAATACAAGCATTGGGCTCATTTCTTTAATGAGAAAAGAAAAAAGCAGTTCAACCCATTTCCTTGGAAAGTCAGAGAAGTTGTTGTAAAACACATCTCTCATTTGGATGAGATTGCAGATCAATTTGACCAATTTGTCCTAAGGGAATTTGAATGCATTGAGGATTTCAAACCTACTTATTTATTTATTTCCCATATGTCCCTAGTGGGATATTCCTCTTATTTCAATAAGATTGAACAATATAAAGAAGGGGGAGGGGACAATTTAAATCTCCCCGAGAATTCAATCAATGAATCTTTGAATGATATAGAAGAATTGTCCAACACCAATGAATGTTATCGACAACAAGCCAGAGAAGTAACTAAAAAAACCCCAATTATCCTACTGTGTCTCAGAGAAGTACCCTGGAAAAAACAAAACCAAGGAGTAGCGGGCTAGAAACGAGGAAAACACCTATCGGAAACTCAGATGATGGTGGTGAAAAATACCCTTCGAATAAAAATATTGAAAAGTCCCATGTTCTACATACCTCTACTAAAAGAAAAAGAGAGACCTCGAAAATGGGATGAGAAATAGTCGAAACTTAAGAAAGTCCACGGGAAATGGATGTAGATGAAATTATCAAAGAACCCAATTGGTAAAAACAATGACTGTTGGAATCCTGGGAAATTGTTGAAGCTATGGTTACTCAAGAACCAAAAATATTTGAAGAAGGGTCAATAGCACTTCACCACGTGGCCTACAATTGAAATTCCAGAAAATTGTTAATAGAGAAGGTAAACGTGAAGAACATGAAAGTGTTTTAAAAATGGATATCAAAAATTGATTTTCATGGGATTTCGCTTTAAAAGATTGCACAGTTTCACGAGGCAACCAGAGAGGCACTGGAAGAATCTATTTGTAATATAGAAAAAGAAAATTTGATTTTAAAGGAAAAAAATAAAGACAACTTTGATTCCAAAACCATTGTTTGTTGAGCCCTTAACCACAATTAAACCAACACTTACCGTAGAGGATGTTCCAAAAAGAAACAATAAGTTAAAAGGATCATCCCATTTTTTGTTGGTAGTAAGAAATCATGTTGGAGATGGAATTCAAAAATTAATATACTTAATCCAAGAAATATGGGAGCTTTCATAAAGCTCCACCAACTTTTCAACGAGGATTATGCACTTCAAAGAATATCTCCAAAAAGATATGGAAAATGATGAGGGTTTTTACAAGGAGGTTGTGGGAACATTTTCATAAAACTTTTCAAGTTTAAGTGATACCCAGAGACCCAGAAAATGGGATTAGAAATACCTGAAACTCAAGGAAGTCCCCAGGAAATGGATGTAGATGAAATTATCGAAGAACCCAATTTTTCAGAACAACGACTGTTGGAATCCCATAAAATTGTTGAAGCTATGGCTACCCAAGAACCAAAAATATTTGAAGAAGAGTCTGTAGCACTTCACCACGTGACCTATAATCGAAATTCCAGAAAATTGTTAATAGAGAAGGTAAACGTACAGAACATGAAAGCGTTTGAAAAATGGAAATCAAAAATTGATTTTCATGGGATTTCGCTTTCAAAGGTTGTATAGTTCACGAGGCAACCAAAGAGGCACTGAAAGAATCTGTTTGTGATATAGAAAAAGAAAAATTGATTTTAAAGGAAAAAATAAAGGAATTAGAGACAACTCTGATTCCAAAACCATTGTTTGTTGAGCCCTTAACCAAAATTCAACCAACACTTATCGTAGAGGACGTTCTAGAAAGAAACAATAAATTGAAAGGATCATCCAGTTTGTTGGTGGTAGTAAGAAAGTATGTTGGATATGGAATTCAAAAAATAATATACTTAATCCAAGAAATATGGGAGCTTGCACAAAGCTCCACCAGCTTTTCAACGAGGATTATTCACTTCAAAGAATATCTCCAAAAAGATTTGGAAAATGATGAGGATTTTTACAAGGAGGCTGTGGGAACATTTTCAAAAACAAATTCAAGTTTAAGTGATACCCATGGAAGAGAAAAAAACCTTCAATCGAGTACTTGAATAAATAAAATTAATGCCTATTTGTTGAAAAGAACCAAAAGCTTAAGAGAAACGTTGAATGCGCTGGATGTTGTGAAAAGTAAGAGAGGTGGCCTCTTCCTAAAATTTGTTGATGTCACAAGGAAATCGACGGCCCAAATTTATTGATGGACACAATACTTATGTCTAAATACCAATTATTAGACCAACTTGAAGCTTTAAAGGTTGCATGGGTGAATGGGTTCACTAACTCAACATAATTCTCCGAAGATGAAATTGAAAGGTGGTTGGCCTAGTATAATAATAAAAATGATGACATTGATGACACGTTGCACCAATTGGGTATTGACCTAAGAGAAATGGAGAATGAGGTGTTCAAGATAAATACCTAGCATGAGATCATGGTTGACCTAATGAGGGAATATATAGAAGAGTGTCTAAGAAAATCCCTAATCAAGATCACTGCAACATATCAGCATGAAGTGGTTACAACAGTTATGCCACCTCTAGTGCAACAAATGTCTACAAAAGAAGCATCAACAAGAAAGTAACAAGTTCAGAGAATATTTCCATCACAGTGAGTCAATTAACAACCCTACTCTCTCCCTTTCCATCCTTTTCTTCTATAGTCATTTGTCACATTGCCTTTTTGTGTTCTCAGTAATCTGTGAAACCTAAGGTTGATGCTTAACTAATTTTCTTGTGCCTTCCAGGTCTTTTTCATTTCATGGTTCATGGGATCCCCATCCTTGTCCTCTTTGAAGGAAAAATGCAACCTTTTATTTGTATTCCAAGACAATACTCTTTATTTATTTAAAGACATCTATTTATTTTTTGATGTTCCCAGAGAACTAATTTGGGACATAACATTATTGATATCTCAATACTTTGAGTTTAAGCATTAGATTTTAGATGTATGTCTATCATAATCTTATTTGTGTCTAATGAAATGATCATTTAAAGTTCACTATCATATGTGGTCCATACTTTCTTTCCCTTTGTTTAATATTGTGTTCTATTGTGATGAATGTTGTGATGGAAATGTTGTATTATTTTACTGCACACCCTTTTGGTTTATAATCTTGTAACATATTGTAAATATTTTCTTTCTTCAAGATACCTAGTTCTTTCTTATGAATGGTATCTTTCTCTACCAACTAAATCAATTGGTTCATTTAATGATGTAGAAAACGTGTTCATGACCATGTATGCACCACCTATCGCATACCATAATCTACTTACTAAATTCACCCAAATCCATCTTAAAAAGGGAGAAAGAATCATGGATTTTAAATTACGATTATTTAAGATTCTAAATTAAATCCCAAAAGAAAAATGACCAAATGATCCTGTCATATTCGGATTTTATAAGAATTCCATGCCTTCAAATGTGAATTATGCAATCAGAGTTTCGCAAATAAATGATCTCCATGCGACGATTAGGAAGGAAACAAAAATTAAAGAATATATGTTAGAGACCAATGTTAATCTTGAGATTATTCTTGGAAAGGTGAAAAGACAAATGACCAATTTGTCCATATCACCTCAAGGACCATCTACTTCAATAAATTCTGAGAATCGATCAATTGGTGGAGGAATTATTCATGGTGTTCCCCCCAATGTCAAAAACAATCCTGGAGTTGCTCAAGAAACAAGAGAAAAGATAAAAATGGATCAAATAAGAAGAAGGATTAGACAAATGTAGAATAATATTACTAGACTCATGAGAGGTGAGAATCACGTTCCACCAAATTCGAACATGAGAGCTCCACTACAATAACAAAGAATAAGAAATGATAGAGTTGAAGAACATAAACCAAGAGCACCCAGAGTTCCAAATCCAAATGTTGTTTTGTTGGAAGAAATTATAGAAGAAGAACATTTTGAAAACTTTGATCAAGAAATTGATGTTAACCAATATCAAGTCTTAGAATAAATACAAATGGATGAAGGCTCGCCATATTTTTATATCTCCGATGATTAAGAAGATCTTGAGTTTTCACAATATAATGGTGTCCAGACCAGAACACAAGTGAATAAATCCAAGACTAGGGAACAACCCAAAAAGGAAAAGACAAAATCTAATGCTCTAAAAACATCAAAACAACAACCAATTGTTAATCAAACAAAGACTCCATTGCAAATGAATTATAATCTGGTTGATGAGCTAGCCAAGCTCATAATTACTTTACCATTCATGGAGGTAGTTAAGATACCTCAGCAAAGAGAAAATATTTTGAAGAAGTTAGATGATACAAATTCAAGAATAGAAGCATCTATGATGACTACAAAGCAACAACATAATATTTCATCAGTAAGACCAAGGGGAAAAGTCCCACCATTTTATATATCCATAGAAAATCATGATTTCTCTTTTTCACAATTGTTTGGTGGATAGTGGGGCCACTAAAAACATCATACCACTATCAATGATGGAAGCACTTGGAATGGAATGCACTAAATATTATTAAACATGTGAGAGCATGCATTCCATAAATTCAAAAAAAGTCCCAACCTATGGTGAAATAAAATAATTATGTGCATGGATAACTACAACACCTCATATTACCACAGTTTTCACTATTATAATTGTTGATTTTTCTCCATCATATGTCATTGTGTTGGGAAGAGATTGGTGCTCATTAATTGGGGGATATATCATGAATGATGGAATTTGCATGATGCTTCCCAATAAATATGGGACTATGATTAGATTCCCTCGAGAGAACAGAAATCCCATATCATTTAAGAAAAAGAAAAATGAAGTAATGCAAAATTATGTTGATGATGGAAATGGGAATTATGATGTTGTTAGTACAAAAACAATAAGTCTACCCAAACATGATGCATACAATTATTTTCAAGTTTTCTAGAAAATTTCATTTGATGGAGCTTGTTCCAAGTCAGGAAATGGAGTTGGTGTTGTTTCCAAAAGTCCTCAATCTAGTATCTATCCACATGCTATTAGATTGGAATTCCCATGTACCAAGAATGAAGAAGAATACGAAGAATTGATTCAGGGAATGATTCTTTCTCTTCAAATGAAAGTAGAAAATCTGGTGGTAATTGGTGACTTTGAGTTAGTTATCAATCATATCAAGAAGAAGTACATAATTAAGAAAGAAAAATTGAAACATTATGTAAGAAGAGTCTATGAACTCGTGTATTCTTTTAATTCTTTCAATATCTCTTTCATTCCTAGAGAAAGGATTCGAAAGGTTGGTTCATTGGTAGTAGTTGTATCTCTTTCCAATTTAGATGATTTTCATAATCAAAGTACTTTTCATGTAAGGACAATTGTTCATCCTTCGATACGTAATAATCAAGAATATGTGTAGGTCTTTGAAAGTGATGAGTGATCCAAAAAGGATCCAGAGAAGTCTAAGGATAACTCAAAATTCGCAGAAGCACATTAGGAAGCTCAGAATGGCCTTAGCAGACAGAGAAAAGGAAAAAATTCAAAGTCCTCAAAACTCAGTGAAATTAACATCATCGCGAAGAGCGCATCACAAGATTTCCAACGACATAAACGGATCATCAAATGAAGTTATGGATCAAAAGATATTCGCAGTAAAAGTTTTGGTCAACCTAGCCCAGTTAGGAGGGATGAGTCAGCATCTGTACTACTAACATCAACATCAGTACGGATGACATCAGCGTTCGTATAGGGTACGTGGCACACATAGAGGATGACATGTGTCATGATGATGTCAACATGATGACATGGAAGCACCAGAGGTTGCCACGTGTCACTCATTTTTGGAATTTTCTCGTTAGTCCGTGGACCAATGGAAAAGTGCCACGTGGCAGTCTGTACATCCACGTGGAAATATGTACAGCCACTCGACAGGTGACATGGAAAGCTGATGCGGCAGGGATGGCATGGCATGACCATGCAGTGTGGTGACATGGGCCAATGAAAGGCCGCCACATGGCCTCGTCATGGGATGCCATGTGGCAGCAGGAAAATGCATAGTGAGGTCCAGCAACCAAAATTTTCAAAAAAAAGGCGGGGTTGGCTGGCGGAAACCCCCAATCCGCCATATTTAAATAGTTATCCTGCCATATTTGGTCGGTTGAAACCACTTACCACCAAATCTAACGACATCATCAGATTTATCAAGGATCCTACAGTTTATATGTTGGCAATATATATATAACAAACGGTGTATTAAAATGGGAGGTCTGCGGGTTTGACTCCGGGACCTCCCCAACAAACACTCTTTAAATTGTCTCCACCAACTGTTGGACCAAACGGTCTCGTTGGTTAATCCGCCCACCTTTTTTATTTAAATTTTGATTTCTGCCAGCGCACGGGGGAGAAGGACCAGGGCGCATGATGGTACGGTCAGACACAGATTTCGAGACTGATTATGTTAATTTATTGCAGGTTGTAGGCATAGAAACTGAGACAAAATTTCTCTTGGGCCTGAAAGTGCCAGACTCAAATCGAGGCATGGAGATAGTCGTTTTTGGGTAATTCAATGCCACGAATTCAATGGTGTTGTTTGTTTTTTGATCTGAGCAAAGCTTCTGAATCTTAAATCTAGAATGAGGTATACTTATATATTTTGCCAAATTCTTTTGTTGAGTTAATAAAAAGGCCTACCCATTTGAGAGTAGGACTCGCAGACGTAGTTCATGAGGGACTAACTCTGTTATCAAGTTTTTTTGTTCAAATCTGATGCGTATGTCTCTTTATCATTGAGCTTTCCTTATTTATGGTGCATTTGAGTTTATACTCATTTAATACAATTCTTTAATAAGTCACATTGATGAAAAGATCCTGGATCATGTTGGTATCAGAGAAGTCATCTTTGACTTGAATTGTTGAGTGTGAATGCTTACTAGGGCCAAGCATAAATAGGGTGAAGGAACACTTAAGACTTTCAACCCCGAAATTGGTCGTGCATCCCGAAGGAATAAAATGGATGAAGAGGACAAGCGTGATGAACGGGAGAAAAACTTCCATATGGTCTTCTATCGCATGTCAGATATGGTCAAGAAAATGTATGGAGATTACGAGAAGAGAATGGAAAAGAAAGGGAAGAAAAAGGAAGCACCAGCGGATGAAAATGCTTCAGTGAATCAAGGGGTTGGAGGAGACCCTCCTGAGCCTCCATCTTCACCATTGAGTTCTAGATCTTCTTCCTATGATGATTCTCATCGTTCTCATCATTCTAACCATAAATATTCTTTTAAGAAACCATTATTAAAGATTGATGTAAAATTTGCTTTACCTATGTTTAATGGAGATGTTAATCCAGAAAATCTAGATAATTGGATATGACAGGTTGAAGTATATTGTCGTGTTCAACAGATTTATCAAGAGGAAGTTAAAGTGCAATTGTCCTCTCTTCGGTTGGAAGGCACTGCTCTCGTATGGTGGGAGAGAAAACTTTGGGACAGAAGTAAGTGTGGTAATCTTCTTTTCTCATGGTCGAAATTTAAATCAGCAATAAGGAAGCAATTTTACCCATTGGGTTATTTACATAAAGAAATGATGGAATGGAAAACTTTAAGACAAAGTAAAGGTCAAACTATACAAAGTTTCACGGAATAATTTAGGAAGAAATCTCTTGCATTAAACATTCCTTTAGATTCTTATGAAACTTTAATGAAGTATGTTGGCGCACTTCACAGTTATATTCGTCATACTTTACTATTGTTTAACCCCACCAATCTTGACTAAGTTTTTGTGCAAGCCACACACCTTGAGAATAGGGGAAAGCATGTTCAAGAAGATCCCACAAAGAAACCTTCCAAATTCCCACATAAGAAATTTAAAGGGAAGTTTCAAAGGAAGGAAAAAAATATTGCCACTGTAAAGAGGGAAGAAGTAAATCCATATTGCACTCATTGCAAGAAGAATGGCCACAATGATGAACATTGTTTGAAATTACATCCAGAGAAAAGACCGAAACAATTCAATGGAAAGAAGAAGACAAAGACCGTTGCTATAGTGCAACACGATCTTGGTTCTGATTCAGGAGATGAGAAAAAGATCACAGTGGTTGGAGTACAAGGTAAAGATTCCATTCATGCTAGTTCAAATTCCAATAATGAATCTCATGATGATGAAAGAAAGAGGAATGAATTATTTCAAATAAGATTTGTATCTAAGCACACTAAGATAGATACATTGTTTGATCCAGGTTCCCAAGTAAACTTGATATCTGAAGCACTTGTCAAAAAGATGGGTCTTGAAACTAAACCACATCCAAAGCCTTATCCTCTTGGTTGGGTATGTGATAAAGCAAAACTTAATGTCACCAAGCAGTGTAGGGTCAAATTTACTATTGCTTCAAAGTTGATTGATGAAGTGGATTTGGATGTTGTATCACTTGATATATGTGGCATAGTGCTAGGGAGTCCTTATATTTATGATAGAAAAGTAGTCTTCTTTCGTCATGAGAATAAATATCACCTTACTAAATGGGGACTAGAATATATTGTTAGATCCCACAGCATGAAGGTAAACACAACACTTTTCAGTGTGGGACAAATGAAGAGACTCATAAACACTAATAAGAGATATGTACTCATGGTCATAAGGGAAAAGGATGTTGAAACATCTAACGCCTTCCAAGGATGTGATCCTTCTCATAAGAAATAATTAATTGATATTGTTTCTAAGTATGATGACATCTTTCAGGAACCAGACAGATTACCTCCTAAGAGGGAAATCAAACATGAAATACATCTTCAACAATATTCTCCTCTTCCTAATGTGGGCATGCACAGGATGTCAATTGTATAGATGACAGAAATAAAAAAGTAGGTACAAAGATTATTGGATCAAGGGGTCATTAGGCCCAGTTCATCTCCTTGTGGTTCTTCAATCATGATGGTGCCAAAGAAGGATGGAACATGATGAATGTGTGTCGATTACCGAGCCTTAAATAAAATCGCGGTGAAAAATCGATACCCTCTTCCCCGTATAGATGATTTACTTGATCAATTAAAGAATGTTGTTTATTTCACTAAGTTGGATTTGCGCAGTGGATACCATCAAATCAGGGTTGCAGAACAGGATGCATGAAAAATTGCCTTTAAAACCAAACAGGGATTTTTTGAGTGGTTAGTTATGTCATTTGGGATTTGTAATGCTTTGGCAACCTTCATGCGCGTGATGAGTGATATATTCAGGCCATTTCTAGATGATTTTGTAATTGTGTATTTAGATGACATTCGTATACTTAGTGGAACTTGGGATGAACATGTACGACATGTAAAGAAAGTATTGGATACTTTGCAAAGGGAAATTTTGTATGTAAAATTGTCCAAATGTGAATTTGGCAAGACTGCATTAGTGTAATTAGGTCATATTGTAGGAGGAGGACAATTGAAAATTGATCCTTCCAAGATTGATGTAATTGTAAATTGGCATGAGCCCACAACTGTAACCGAAGTACGGAGCTTCTTGGGTGCAGTTCAGTATTGGAGGAGATTCATAGAAAATTTATCTTTCATTCCAGCCCCTTTGCATGCCTTAACCAGTGTGAAGAACACTTTTCAGTGGGGAGGAAAGAAAAAAAAATCCTTTGACACTTTGAAGGAAAAGATAAGTATCGCACCAGTATTAGCACTGTTGAATATTCCGCAGCCTTTCAAGATCGAGACAGATTCCAACGGATATGCCATGGGTGTAGTATTGATGCAATATTGTAAGCCTATATGTTACCACTCTGAAACTTTTAACCAATTTGTTGTTAACTATCCTACATATGATAAATAGTTGTATGCATTAGTTCACAGTGTAAAGAAATGGAAGCACTACTTGTTAGGGACGGAAATAATCATACATACAGATCATCAGCCCTTACAGTATCTCCAAGCACAAACCAAGCTGCAACAATCTTGGCATTACAGGTGGATGGGTTTCTTCAACAATTTCATTTGGTAATCTAATACAAAAAGGGTACAATTAACAAGGTAGTTGATATGCTTTCTAGACCTCATATTGTTGCTTCTATTATTTTGAAGAATGCTTCTTTATCCCATGATAGCTATGTGGAACAATATGTTTTTGATGAACATTTTAAAGAGGTATTTGAAATTCCAACCCATGGTGCATAGGTAGATAACTATTGTCTACAAGTAAAACTACTCTACCATCTTGGAAAGCTATGTATTCCTACAAGTGGACAAGTCCATGTAATACGAGAAGCTCATACTTCTCTTGTGTCTGGGCATTTTGGGGTAGGAAAAAATATGGATCATCGTCAAAGGTTTTGTTACTGGCCTCAAATGAAAGTGATTGTAACTAAATATGTAAAGGGGTGTGTGATGTGTTCTACTTGTAAGCCAACTAATAGAAAATTGGGGCTATAATCACCCCTTCTTGTTCCATCCTATCCATGGGAGAGTATCTCCATGGATTTTGTAGGGGTTTTACCAATGTTGAAAAGGGTTCATGACTATTTCTATGTAGTAGTGGATAGGTTTAGCAAGATGTGTATCTTGATGCCATGTAAAAAGAAGATCATTGTTGAGAAAAATGTTAATCTCGTCTTTCAATATGTTTGGGTTCACTTTGGATTACCCACATCCATCATCTCAGATTGAGATACTCGATTCCTTGGATATTTTTGGACAAACTTGTGGAGAATGATGGACACCAATTTGAAGAGGAGCACTTCTTTCCATCCACAGACCGACGGATATACATAGATTGTTAACTGAACAGTGGTACTTTTTCTTCGAGGCTACTACACCAAGCATCCCAAGTTGTGGGATGAACAGATACCCTATGTAAAACATTCTTACAATCGAGCCTTACATTCCTCCACTCAGTGTTTGTCATTCAAGACATGTTTTTGGTATTTTCCTAAGGTCCCTTTGGACTTGATGTATGGGAAAGATGTCGATTCCAATGAAGAAATAAATGAAGACAAGGCCCACAAGTTCATTCAAAGGATCCAACAAGTACACCAAGAAGTCAAGGAACCATTGGAGAAAAGTAAATCACAGTATAAATCTTGACATGACAAACACATGGTTGATCATCAGTTCCAGGTTGGAGACCAGGTATGGCTTCACATCAGCAAGGAGCGGTTGAAGGGTGAAGGCAAGAAACTCAAGCCTATCCAATGTGGAACCTTCATTATTTTAGAGAAAAGTGGCACCAATGCTTTTCGTTTAGATATTCCACCTTATATGCAGATCTACTCAGTCGTAAATGTGGAAGACTTGAAAATATTTTAGTCTCCCATGATCATGCATCAGGGTGAGGAAGTTCTGATACCATCATTTGATGAGTTTTCTCTTGAGTACTTGGACGATTTGAAGGAAGACATCATCCTAGATAGAAGTACGAGGACTTCACGCAGGGGTGATGTTGATTATCTTCGAGTGGGCTTAAAGGGAACACATCCAAGCAAAGAAAAGTGGATTGAGAAGGACAAGGTGAGGGAACTCTTCCCTCACTTATTTTTTGATTGATGAAATCTTTTGGTAGTCCAAAAATATCTCACTTGGAAGGCGTGATCCAAAAAGGATCCAAATAAGTCCAAGGATAACTCAAAATTCGTAGAAGCACCTTAGGAAGCTCAGAATGGCCTCAGTAGATAGAGAAAAGGAAAAAATTCAAAGTCCTCAAAACTCAGTGAAATTGACATCATTGCAAAGATCACGTCGCAATATTTCTGATGGCATAAACGGCTCATCAAACGGAGTTACGATCCTACAGATATTTGCGATCAAAGTTTTGGTCAACCTAGCCCAATGAGCAGGGATGAGTCAGCATCTGTATTGTTGACGTCAACATTAGTACGGATGGCGTCAGCATCCATACAGAGTACGTGGCACACATAGAGGGTGACATGTATCATAATGATGTGGTAGCACTAGAGGCTGCCACATGTCACTCATTTTTCTTGTTTTTTGGTCAGTCTGTGGACCAATGGAAAAGTGCCACATGGCAGTCTGTACAGTCACGTGGAAATTCGTACAACCACCCAGCAGGTGACATGGAAATATGATGTGGCAGGGATGACATGGCATGACCGTGCAGTGTGGTGACATGGGACAATGAAAGGATGCCACGTGGCCCCGTCATGGGTTAGCACGTGGCATCGGGTAAATGCACAGTGAGGTCCAGCAACCGAACTTTTCAAAAAAAAGACGAGGTTGGTTGGTGCCAACCCCCAATCTGCCATATTTAAATAGTTATCCCGCCATATCTGGTTGGTTGAAACCACTTACCACCAAATCTAACGCCATCACCAGAGTTAGCAAGGATCCCACGGTTTATATGTTGGAAATATATATATAACAAATGATGTATTAAAATGGGAGGCCTGCCGATTTGACCATGGGACCTCCCCAACAAACACTCTTTAAATTTCCTCCGCCAACCGTTGGACCAAACGGTCCCATTGGTTAATCCACCCACCTTTTTTATTTAAATTTTGATTCCTGTTAGTGAACGGGGGGGAAGGACCAGGGCACGCGATGGTACGGTTAGGCACCAATTTTGAGATAGATTTAGTTAATTTATTATAGGTTACAGGCATGAAAACTGAGACAGAACTTCTCTTTGGCCTAAAAGTTCCAGACTCATATCGAGGCGTGGATACAATCGCTTTTGGGTAATTCGACGCCACGAATTCATTAGTGTTGTTTGTTTTCTGTTCTAAGCAAATATTCTCCAGCTTAACTCCAGAATGAGGTATACTTATGTATTTTGCCAAATTCTTTTGTTGAGTTAATAAAAAGGCCTGCCCGTTTGAGAGCAAGACCCGGAGACGTAGTCCACCAAGGATGAACTTCGTTATCAATTTTTTATGTTCAGATCCGATGCTTATGTCTCTTTATCATTGAGATTTCCTTCTTTATGGTTCATTTCAATTTATACTCATTTAATACAATTATTTAATAAGTTACATTGATGAATTGATCCCGAATCAATGAGCATATTGCAAACTTCCTCACTGATAATGACTCAATGTCATTGAATTATTGAGAAGAGAGCCAAGATCCTCAAAAGAAAATTCATGATAAAAAATGTGTACTCACTCCGAAGAACTATGTCAATTTGGAATCTTCTTTTACAAGAGATGACCAAACAAAGATTTTGGATCTAAAAGAAGAACCATATGTTAGGAAGGTTTAGGAGACACAAAATATCAACATCGGTACTCTTGATCCTCCAAATTACATAAATCTTGGTATCAGCTGCACCATTGAAGAAATTGAACAATATACTCAGTTGCTAAAAGAATTTTAGGAAAAAATTTCTTGGATTTATGATGATCTAAAGGAATATGACAAGTCCATATTCTAACATGTTATACCATTCAAATAGGGATCAAAACCTTTCAGGCAAAAATTGAGAACAATGAATCCTAAGATAAAACCTCTAGTGAAGACAAAACTAGAGAAACTAAAAAGAGATGGTATAATTTTTTCTATTAGACATTTAGAATGACTCTCAAATCATGTGGTGGTAAGAAATAAGAATGATGAAATTAGCCTTTGTTTTGATTTCAGAGATCTCAATCAGGTGAGAATTAAAGATAACTACCCACTCCCCAATATGGAGATGTTGTTGGAACAGGTTAATAGTTTTGCATTGATGTCCATGTTGGATGGATTTTCAGGATACAATCAAGTTCTTGTAGTTGATGAAGATCGACCAAAAACATCATTCATAACACCATGGAGAATGTATTCTTATGTCTGAATTCCATTTGGATTGAAGAACATGGGTGCAACATTTCAAAGAGCGATGGTCGATGCCTTCAAATATCTAATTGGAAAATTGATGGTAGATTACCAAGATAATTTAACAGTTCATTCAAAATTAAGAGAGAGACATATTAAGCATCTCAAACAAGTCTTTGAAAAGTGTAGAATGTATGGAATATATTTGAATCCCAAAAAATGTGTGTGTGTCATAATGGAAGGAAATATCTTAGGCCATATTGTGAACAAAGAAGGAATATATATTGATTCGGAAATAATAAAATGGGATAAATGAACTAAACCCTCCTACATCAAGAAAAGGAGTACAATCTTTCTTTGGAAATATAAACTTTGTTTGAAGGTCCATACTAGGTTATGTTACAATTGTCATTCGCATAAATAAACAGTTGAAGAACGATCAGAAATTTGAATGGACAACAGATATTCAAAAATCTTTCATAGAAATCAAACATTCCATCAACATAGCCCCTATTCTAGTCATCCCTGACTTTGATAAAGAATTCATATTGTACTCATTTGATTCAGAAAAAACCATTGCCTCCATCCTTACTTAAAAAAATGAAAAAGTTGAGGAATGCCTCCATGAGTAAGACCTTGCATGATTATGAACTAAATTATTCAATCATTGAAAAACATAATCGTTGGCTCTCATGGGGTTGTATATTGGTCCTAGTCAAGGCATTTCTAGAAGCCACCCTGGTATATTAAATGTCACTAGCTTGGATCCCAAAAGGCATCCTAGAAAAGATAAGACAATTTTTCTTTCCATTCCTTTGGTGTGCAGAAGTTGGAAATACTTTCCTCCTAGAAACGACTAGCAATCCCAAAGTCCTTGGAGGTTGGGGGCTGAAAAAATATTTTCTTATTCTCAAAATATCTTGCAACAAAGAATGCTTGGAGGCTCATACAAGGCATAAAGCTCTAGGCACAAATGACCCAGGAAAAATATATCCCATGGGAATCCATTGTGGCCTGAATCCACAAGCCCTTGAAAAAACTGCAAAATGCTACAATAATTTGGAAAGAAATTATGCATTATTTCCCTTTGGTTGGAAATTGGTTTGTTTGGAAAATTGG
This sequence comes from Picea engelmannii, assembly GCA_009831015.1. Classification (NCBI taxonomy): domain Eukaryota; kingdom Viridiplantae; phylum Streptophyta; class Pinopsida; order Pinales; family Pinaceae; genus Picea; species Picea engelmannii. Next base: position 86,474 of record ML801740.1, on the reverse strand, counting down.
AAGCATAGAACAAGTTCTCATTGGAATAGTTCCTTGGATAGGATGTAAATATGATTATAAAATCCAACCCACATTATCTACAAGTTACAAAGAAACGACTTCTACACTTCAAGAAAAACAACACACTAGAATAAGACAATAGGGTAGTAGAGATGGTTATCCTGGAGAGAAATTGGGCTTAGGGAGGAAGGGGAAACAACTAGAGAATCTTAGTTAGAAACATTCTAAAGCTCCTTTGTGACTCTAACTGAACAAAATGATCAACTTGTTTGGTTCACAAGGACTTCACTTGTTGGCCAATATCTTATCACGTTCATTCATAAAGAGGGTTTTAAAATTGTGAAAAATAAATTTGTAATGTTCCCCACTATTTTGTTTGCAAGTTATCTTACTTATAGTGCAGAAGTTTCATCAAATAATTTGGTGTTTGGGTATTCTTGGAAATTTTCCAATGCAGAAATGTCTTAATAGGGTTCCTAATCCCCTTTTTTGTATATTGAGTACCCAGATATAAACAACAGCTAATGATAGTTACCCAGTACTGAAAATGGTTCACAAAATAACACTCATACATGAACTCAAAGCATATACTGCAATATCTACTAATAAGAGTCTTCACACATTAAATAATCAACATATACATAGCAGTAAATGAGAGGTAAGAACCTGGTCTTTATTTTATGTGGATAATCTTTACAATGTTGAGTGAAGAAATGTAAGTAGTTGCAAAATATGTCTAGTCCAGCGAATAGAACCCACAATACAAGTTGTTTCTACTTCAAATAAATGCACCCATCTATGGAGGATTCGCCCCCACCAGTTAGCTAATCGACCCACACTTCCAAATCGTTCAAAATACAGAATTTCGCCCAACAAATCATAGAGTAGGGTCTCAGATCTGAAACGACCCACTTAACAAAGAGAATACATTTCACCAACAGATGTTTAACTCAGCAACAAGGAAAAAACTCGACCAGGGTGAGTTTTCTCAGCCTCTACAGAAGGGAATGACCCAAACTCACCTCCTATGTTCATAAAAATTTCCCCCTATAGCCCACAACTCGTCCCTCAAGGGGACTCAATCTCCAATCACAATAAATGCTACCCATAAATGCCAAAATACAGTCTTGAGGTTACTTGACCTCTCTAAGAGCTCAAATAGATTTATTCAAGCAAACTCACCCACCACAAGTAAATATGAACCACAAGAATGAGAAATTCACTGGCAAGGAAGAACCACTTTGTCGCGTTGAAGCTCAATGAATAAATCCATGTGATCTCTTCCCCAAAATGACTAGCTAGGGTGGATTTGTCTCACCACCGAAACCAATCTCAGAAATGTCTCCTAGGGTTTCCATCCCAAGAGTTCCAAAAGCTACCAAGAGATCTCTCAAATGAAAATTAGAAATGTCAAGACAAGAATGAGAGAGGGCGCCCTCTTTTCCCCTTGTATTCTTCGGTTGACTCTTCTGCAACCATTTTACCCTTTAATAAGTTTAAGGGATTTTTCATATTTTCAATAGTCACTTAGGTTCCTTTTTACCATTTACTCAATTTCGCCTTTTAAATTTAATTAATTCTCATTCCGATGACATTAAATAAATAATTAATTCCTTTTTTCATACTGACTATATCCCATGGGAATTACTTAAGCTATCTCGTCCATCTCCTAGAGGGCTCATTTGGAAAGGGACATTACACAATTCAATATATTGTTTCATATTAGGGGGGAGATGTATTTTTAAATTGAATACGATTTATAGGTATTGTGGGTGAAGGAAGTGTGGGGTGCACAGTGGAATTTGCAGGTATTGTGGAGGTGTTATACATATTAGGTGATGGTTTGTTGGGAAAGAAATCAATGCACAATCAACAGTGGTGAAACTGCCTTTCGAAAGAAGAAACTAATAGTGAGGACGTACCTTTGCCCCCTCTTGAGATAAACCAAATCATTTATATGGAAAATAAGATTGAGAAACAGATCCCCTATGTTCCATACCTCTATATGTATCAATTGTCCTAACACCCCTTTTATCTGTATTTATGTATGTGTGGTTTTATCTTTAATTTTGTATGGTTTATTGTGTGAGAAGCTACTACCAACGTGTTCATGGATCATAAACATTCATCAAATCAATTGAAAAAATGATGTATATTGGAAATTATGTGGAAGACATGAATGTTCACACAAAACTTCTACTAGTTGAGAATTGTTGTTGTGTGTCTTCAAGGAATGGAAATAACACACCATCACAAGGCTTCCACTAGCCTAAAATTGCTTAATTGTGTGTGTGATGTCAATGAATACAGTTACAGGGAGTAGAAGGTGGAGCTCAATAAGAAGGGGAAAAAAGGAAAGAGAGTCCAACAAATCGATTTGAGATGACGTTACATATTCTAGTAGTTAAAATATTTTGTAATAAGAGTAGCCTACATATTTACACTCATAAAATAAAAGTCCTTTACTATTTTACTATTTCTTTCTTCCTATCCTTTTGACAAAATGATATTTGACGTTGGGATTTTCATAGAAGTTGTAAGTCCATTTCATGAATTGCATATTGACACTGGAGTGACATAACCAAAACATAGCAATTTCATTATCTAAAGGCATGGCATCTAATATATGTAATAGCTATCAAGACTTTGAAGTAGATTCTTTCTCCAATATGGCCTTGCACCATCGACTATGAGGGTATTGGTGAATGAGATATCTAGGACGTTCTAATTTTAAGTCCATTTACAAAC
>ML801740.1:72030-83257 GCA_009831015.1 Picea engelmannii | reverse complement strand
TCACTCCATAATTGTATGGATGTTCTTGTTTATTCTGTGCACTGTGCAGTCTGTCCTCCCTGAAAGCTTCAATTGTCATGCCAAACTAACAGAGATAAAGTTACAACATCCAAGAATGAGGTCATATGAAGCGTTAAAGCCCTACCCCTGCAGTAATCTCTGCATCAACCCCAAAAAAATTGTACTAGCCTAGAGGCACATTTTACAGACTGAGGTAGATTTGTGATTCCCTGCCTAAATTCAATGTGGAGATGACACGTGTCACTCTTAAATAATAATAATAAAAAAATAAGTAAATGAAAATTGTATATGTTTGTTCTCACCTTTTTTTAGAACTCTAAAACAAGTTAAGGACGAAGGGTTTGCACCTCTATATATTTGATCTCTCAGGGCACTTAGTAGAACCGGAGTTAAGATGGGTCTATGTTGGTTATGAGCAAAACATCATTATACCTGGCCTCGAGTTCTATCACATGTTTCTCCTGTTTGCAAGATGGTTTCATACACTTTGCACTTATGTAAAAAAACAATGATCTCAATGAATGTTGAGTAGTGACAATTAATAAACATTCATCAATAGAAAGCAATGAACTTTGAGCAACAACAATTGACCAATTAATTGGTGGTGGTTTTCATCTTGTAGAATTTGAAAAATCATAAATAGTTTATGGTTTTGTTATGTCTACTTATTCATCTCTTATAAAGTGAATATGGCATAATGGTTAAGAACATGTGTTTCCTCCTTAGAGGTTGCAAGTTCAAATCCAGAGGGGGGTATACCTCCATAGACTTTACCAGTCAAAAAAACAAGGGGGTCTCATACACCAATTTGGTGTCTCGCTTGGTCGTGACCTTAAAATTAAATTATTATACGAGGGGATGATGATACGCTCTATAGAAACCTAGCCGCAGGTGGTTTGGTTTTTCTCTCCTTAGCGTGGATCCACAATTTCCCTCTAAGCATTAAGTGTGCAACCGTTTTTTCTTTGTTTTGTTAGGAGTTGGGTGCACTGGAGGAAAGGAACATGGATGAGTTGGTCGACTATGAGTATGATCATGCAGATAGACAACACATCTGGAATCTTCCAGATGTCAGGCCCTATGACATCGACACACTGTTTTTGTCGCCTCATGTCAGAGGGATGTGGGACGCCTCCTTGTCGGACCTAGCTCGAAGTTCTCCCCTAGGTTTACAGATGTTCGAAGTGGATGGAGTTTATGGTGCTTCGGAAGTCGAACCTATGCTTTGGGGAACTTCCCCTCTTCTTCTCCAGAGGTCCCCTTAGACTCTTGGAGTTCATCTTCTTCTCCTTTCATCTAGGACCCTTTCCAGGCTGCCACTCACGGGTTTGAAGAGAATCGATCTCTCCAGCCTCTCAGACACTTTCCTTTTTCGGGTCACAAGGAAACTCTTGAGGTTTTTTCATCTCTACGCAATCTAGTAAACCCTTTGCCTGGCCATCATCTGCTTTTTTCCTCTTTTTTCCTCTTTTCCCTTCCGGAGCCGGGTTTTCCATATTCTTTGGACCTAAATGATTTTCTGGCCCTCCCACTCTCCCCTTGTGCCACTGGTCAGGATCCCCCCCCTTGTTCCCCTTCGCCTCCCCAACCCAAAAGGTTTAAACCTAGTAGTTTTGAGTCGAAGGCTGTTTCTGGAGAACCCTCGGCCCTAAAATGGAAGAAAGATCATCTAGGTGTAGCTCTAGTTCCTCATCCACGCTCATTGGCCCTGGGAGACGACGTCATGTTACCTGAGGTCTCAGACCTAGCTGAGAAGGAAGTGGTGGGCTGTGCAAATGGGAGGCACCTAAGGCATCAACTTCTTTCAAACTGGATCTCCTCTTCGTGGAAGGACTTGGGGTTTAAATTACCGTTTGTACACTCTCTATCAAAAGGATGGTTTATGTTAAAATTTCATTCGACCTCAGACGTGAGAAGGATCCTCGACGAACCTTGGTGTGTGGATTTGAGCCCCCTTCTACTGAAAAAATGGTCCCCTTTTTTTTATGCAAACCATGAGCGGATTGACGAGTTACCAATTTGGGTCCAGCTCCATGGTTTGCCGCCAGAATGTTGAAGCTGGAAATCCTTTGAGAAGATCGAAAATACCCTTGGAACTTTCATGAAACCAGATATGTCGTTTGCCTCATTCGAGAAAATGTCGGTGGCCCGGATCTTAGTTTCTCTCACTATCAAGAAAGGTCTCTCGGATACCTTAGATCTCACTCGTGAGGGCTTAATTTTCAGTGAGCCACTTGATTATGAGGGCATTCCTTTCAAATTCCACAGATGTCACAAGCATGGGCAGAGAGTGAAAAATTGTCTTCTTCCCATGAAGCGTTGAACCTCTCAAGGGAAGACCTCTTGGAAAAGGTCCTCCTTTTCCTTTTGTTCTAGTCAGGGAGTGGTGTCACCTCCACCTCAGTCGAGGGCCATGTTTCGGTCATGGAGAGACGTGTCGAAAAAAAATCAACAGTTTCATCCCTCTAGGGGATAAAGGAATCCACTACTATTTCGTCAAAGGAAGAGGGAAAGCATCAAGCGCAGGAAGTTGTCACGGAAAATTATGAATATAAGCTCAAAAAAGGTGTAGAATCTCATTTGGATATGCCCCCCCTCCCTCCTTTCTCTGTAAATTTTATTTTTTTACAGTCATTCACCCATAATTTTTTGGATTTAAATAAGTTAAAAAACTTCCCTTCCCTTCCTTATTCCATGGAAATTCCAACGTTTTTTCCCCCATATCCTCCTATTTCTAGTCTTTCCTTTCGTCGTCCTCCTTCTCCTCGTGAACTTTTTCCCTCCTCCCAAAGTCAGGACTCCTCCTTGCTTTCTGATGAAAAATCCATTTTCTATAATTTGAGGTTTCATTCAATTCCTTCTACAAACCGTCATATCCCTCCTCCATCGGGTCTAGGGTTAAACCCTGTGTTGGTCTCTACACACGAAGGGAGAGGAAGAAAATATTTATTTTCAAAAGCTCAGTCACGAGCAACCATTGATGTGGCAGTTGGCCATCAACTCTCTATCTCCACGTAACTTAAAGCAATGCCAACCCCAGAAGGGTCTCCCAAATCAAAGTGCTCTCTCTAAATTGTAGGGGGCTGGCAAGCCCCTCAAAGTGTCTCGCCCTCCAAAGGCTGTTGGAGCTCACACAACCTGACATACTTTTTCTACAAGAAACCCTTGGGGAAGACGTGGTGGTCGTACAGATACTGGAAAGGTTACAAGAATGATGGTCTTTCTTCGAATCAGACGCATCTAGTTGCTCGAGAGGATTGGTTATGAGATGGAACACAAAAACTATCAAGCTCGAAAACTCTTGGGGTTTCTTTGGGGGTCAAGGAATGAATGTCTTCGTTAAAGAACTGGGGAGATCATTTACAGTTACAAATATTTATGGACGCACTCATGAACGTCCCTGGTTTTGGAGTGCCCTCCTGGAAAAATCTTTTCTGAAAGTCCCCTCTCTCATCTTGGGAGGAGATATAAATTTTTCAATAGGGGTGGTTGAATCCTGAGGACTAAGTTCCCAGGTGGATTCTCTCTCTGGTTTCTTTGCTCATAAGTTGGACGAAGCAAGGCTAATTGATATTGCACCTATTAAGCTTGGTCCTTCTTGGCGAAATAAGAGACTGAGAAATGATTACATCGCAAAGAGACTGGATCATTTTATGATTTCTATCCAGCTAGTGGAAGAACCTTTTCTTTTCAGACAATGGATTGGTACGGGGGGAGTTAGATCATTTCCCATTTTTCCTAGAAAGAGCAGGAGCTTCTAGAAAATTGGCGAGCCCCTTTAATTTTAATTTTGCTTGGCTATAAGAGGAGAGCTTCCAAAAGCTGGTAAAGGAAGTTTGGTTGCCCATTAGTCATTCAGAAAGGGTAGTCATTCAATTCGCTTGAAATTTAAAAGAATTAAAAGTAGCAACAAAAGTATGGGAAAAAAGGAGAAAGAAACATAATGAACAAGACTTAATCAACACAGAAGATGCTCTACAATCCCTATATGACTCGATCAAAGGAGGATATGCCAATCAAATACAAAAAGATACTATTTTATCCTTGGAGAAAAATAGAAGAGAGTTACTACAAGCTAGAGAAGAAGAATGGAGACAAAAAATTCGGGCACTATGGCATCATAGTGGATATGAGGACACAAAAATTTTCCAAGCATATGCAAAAGGTAGGAAAATGACAAACACTATATGGGGAATCAAAGACCAATACGGCATATTTTTATCTTCTTTTGAAGTTATGGCAAGGTTGGGTTCATCCCACTTCAAATCCCTTTACTCAATAGATAGAAGAGTTTCCATTCACTTTGTCTTACAGATGGCACCAATGTTTCTACGTTTTGTTGAAGAAGAGGAAAATGAAGAACTTATGGAAGAGGTATCTGAAGCAGAACTAAAAGAAGTTCTACTTAGTTTTCAAAAGGATAAAAGCTCGGGTCCAGATGGGTGGTCTATGGACTTTTTGTAGGTTTTTTTGAATTCTTAAGCTCAGACCTCCTCAAAGTCATCGAAGAATCAAGGGTAAATGGTTTTATCCATCCCACTTTTAATGTTACCTCTATAGCTATAATCCCAAATCAATATGCCCTCGATAGCTTGGATGATTACAAACCCATCTCACTGTGCAATTGTGTCTATAAAATTATTGCAAAGATCATAAGAAGACGAATAAAAGGCATCCTCTCTAATTCAATCTCTCAAGAACAATTTGGTTTTCTGGAAGAAAGAAAGATTCAAGAAGCAATTGGTGTTGCCTAGGAAGCCATGCACATCATAAAGACACAAAAGAAAAAAATGGACAATGCTAAAGATAGATCTCTCTAAGGCATATGATCGTGTAAGATGGATTTTCTTGAGAATGCTTCTCACACATTTGGGATTTGGTCTTCCTTTTATAAATTGGGCCATTAGTTGCATATCCTCGGTCTCCTTTGCAGTCCTCATAAATGGATCAACCTCCCCTTTCTTCCAATCCAAGAGATGCCTTCGGCAGGGATGCCCTTTATCCCCTCTACTCTTCCTATTGTTGCTGAGGGACTAAGTAGGGCTCTTTTGGAAACAAAAATTAACATATCCTTTATCGGTATTCCTCTTTCCCATATTCTTTCACTCACTCACTTGATATTTTTTGATGATGTACTAATCTTTTGTAGTGGTCTAAGGGGAGATGTTGAAATGTTGAGTTCCATTCTAGACCTTTTCAACAGGGCTATTTGCATGCTAATAAATAACACAAAATCCACACTATCTACTCATCTAATAGAACCATAAGAAGTACAATTTTACAAAGGTCTTTTTCCTTATCTAGAAAATCCACTTGATGAAGGTTTAAAGTCCCTTGGATTTCATCTAAAACCAAATTTCTACACCAAAGCGAACTAGAATTGGCTATTAGCAAAGCTTGAAAAAAGACTAAAATCATGGAGCTTCGGGTGGCTATCTAGAGTAGGAAGGATGATCCTGGTCAAATCAATTCTTGAGGCGATCCCAGTCTACTGGTTATCAATGGCCTGAATCCCAAAAGGAACTCTAGAGAAAATAATAAAATTATGCTTCAAATTCCTATGGGGAGGACAGAAGGAGAGCTTTGTGATGCCATGGATCAAATGTTATTCTCTAGCATTGCTAAAGCTTTCGGGGGGTTGGGGCGTAAAAAATATACACAGTTTCTCCACTTCCCTTGCAACAAAGATATCATGGAGACTTATTTCTTCAAACACTCTTTGTTCAAAGGTGGTTTTTCAAAAATATATCAGTCCAGATTCAGTTGTGGATTGGATAAGAAGACCGGAAAAATCCATCAAAATGGCTCCATCATGTGGAAAGCTCTGGTAAAATATGTTGATGTGATTATTCAAGGACTGGCATGGAAGGTAAGAAAAGGAAACTCTCTCAGACTCGGTAGGGATCCCTAGACAGGCATCAACGAACAACACTTACTCCCCCATAACCTAATATACAACCTACATGAGAAAGGTTTTTTTCACCTAAACCAGATAGTGGATTATCAACAAAATTCAATTTGGAGTCAAGGGTGGAAAGATGCACATGCTCTAAATTTGGAAGAGCACTTCACAGTTCCTTGGAATGATTATATCCAAGCCCTCAAGATAAGCCACATCAAAATGAATGATCAGGAGGATGAACTTATCTGACAACTCAGTCCCTTTGGGCTTTACTCTCCAAAAGAGGGTTATTCTTTCCTGATGACTAGTCTCCAACAACAGGTCCCTGAATGGTGGTGGAAGGGGATTTGGAAGGTCAAATGCCCCCTTAAGGCTAGACTATTCATGTGGTGCCTCTTAAGGAAAATGGTACCAACATGGGATAGGATGAAATCCAAGGGTTTGGAAGGGTCGGGATGGTGCCCCCTATGCAAGGGGGATGAGGAATCTTCTCTACATCTTTTTTGGGATTCCCTTTTTCAATTCAAGATTGGCAGATTGTCTCAATTGTTTTGGGTCAAAATTGAAAATGGAACACGATTTCCATTGAAGAAGCATGGAATTATTGGGTTCAGAACCATAGGAACAAAAACATCAAGGCACTTAACCTTCTTATTCTATGGGGAATATGGCTTGCTATAAATGCGGCAATATTCAAGGAAAAGGCATCGCTACCCGATTTAATTGCAGCCAAAAGTCTCGCCCTCCTAGCACATTTTCCACAAGTGAAAGATATTCCTCCCCCAAGGCAGATAGTGGAAGAACAAATAGACTTCTCAATACCTTGGGATTTTTTTGATGGGGCTTCCAAAGACAATGATGAACATTGCAGGGGAGGGGGAGTCCTTCATCTCTCTCCAACACATTTTTATAAATTAAAGTGGGGTCTAGGCCAGGGATCAAATAATTATGCAGAACTAATGGATTTAAATCTCTTGCTCACTTTTGTTGGGGAAAATGGGATCTCAATCCTACATATTTTTGGTGATTCAATGGTGGTCATCAACTGGATGAGGAAAGCACAAAACTATCATAACATAAATCTAGCTCTATCCTTGAAGAAGTCTTTTTAATTTCAAATATATTTACAAATTTGTTATTCACCCATGTCTACAGGGAAATGAATGGTGCATCATAATCATTATCTAAAGAGGGAACTCAAATGGCTCACGGTCAATGGCATATCTTAGAACTCTCGGATGGGCAGAGCCAGGAACATTATCACGGTCCCTTTATAGAACAAAGGAACAACTTGTCTTCAATGTCTAAAGTCATTTGTCACTTTTTGTATGTAATTTTTGTTGATATCTAGGGGACAGGTTACAGATTATCAATTTATTTTGGAATGGGTCAATCTTAAGACACTTATAGTCTACAGCATAGCTCTATACACTATGGGGTAGTTTTGTATATTTTTTTCTCCAAGTTACTAGTTCTAGATTTTTGTTTTTTTTTTCTTCTCAGAAAGACTAGTAGTATGATTTACTTTTGGGGGATCTGCACTAAACAGAAATTCAGTTACTATTAGTGGTAGAAAAAATCTTTGGGACTAAATGCATGTCTCCACATGCATTATTCAGAATGTAAATTTTATCTTCTTAATAAAATTTACGCTTTTTTCCTTTGGAAAAAAATGTCTATTTATTCATCTCTTGAACCTTTTTGGTGTTGAATACAATTGTTGAGAGTGTGAAAAAATTATAATGTATTATAACCATTTGAACCTTTTTGGTGTTGAATACAATTGTTGAGAGGATGAAAATTTTGTAATGTATTATAAACATTTAGTGTGCTTTGGATTGTAGGGTTTTTCTCCTTAAAAGGTTTTTCCTATTAAATCATTGTTTAATGGTTGTATGTTTTTATATTGTTTATTATTGCAATTGCATTTATTTAGTTTTCTACACATTCTTCTCTTATTGATTATTGTAGGAGGCCTATTCCACACTTCTACTTTCTTTCATTTGGTATGAGAGATCACATCAAATCTAAAGTGTTAGGGACAAAGTTTTTTAATCTAATATTGGTTTGAGTGGGAGCTTGTGCAAAACGAAATCTTGTTGCATGGAAATGGAAAACACTTCTACATTAGAAACGAAGTTTAATGGCACTAACTTTGAGCCGTGAAATCTCAAGATATAATATTTATTCGTAGATCGAGATCTATTGACTATAGTAACTAGAACCAAACCCCCTACCATGAAATATGAAGAGTGGGTAGTGTTGGAAAGAAAGGAGAGAAACCTTATCAAACTGTGTTTGGTTTCTTTTGTGTTATTAAATGTTTCTAAAGAAAAAACTACAACAAGTCTTTGGAAGAAGTTAGGGGAATTTGTATCATGTTAAATCCCTAGTTAATAAAAAAATTCTACGGAAAATATTGTTTGCCTTGAAAATGGGTGATCATGATTTTGTAGCCAAGCATTTGAATGTATTTAATAATATTTTGATTCAACGGATCTGAATTGGAGTGAACATGGATGAGTAGGATTGTTATATGACCCTTTTGTGTTCTTTGTCAGATTCATGGGACAACCTAGTATTCATGGGACAACCTGGTAATAGCAATTGGGAGCATTGTAAAGAACTTGGTGATTGATGTGGTCATTGTTGTTTACCTCTTAGAGGAGGAAAGATGAAAATCTTATAAATCCACCAATGAGGCCTTGATTGTTCATGGAATATTGAAAGAGAAAGGAAAGAAGAGGAAAAAAGGAAGATTCAAATCTCATGGGAGACCTAAGTCTCTTGAAAACTCCAAGACAAAATGTTGGAACTACGGCAAGATTGGGAATGTCAGAAGAGGCTGCAAGGAAGAGAAAAACAAGAATAAGAAGGAAAATAATGATTCTAATGATGAGTCTAAAATATATTCTCAACAGGGGGTAAAAACATGAATCTGAGTTAGTATTTTCCTACTTTTCATAAAATAGAGCAAACGGTCTTGTCAGGTGACTCCAAATTTTTGGCATTGTTAACTATTCAATTTTGATATAGTTTTTTCACAATGCACAAATACATAGATTGTAGTAATGTTTCACTTGTTTTTTATAAATTTTTAATGAATATTTCATTAATGTTTGGAGTCTCTTAATATAGGTTTGAATAACATGTTGTCACAATACCCTAACCTAGATTCATGTTTTTACACAAGGATGGTGGAGATGCCTTTGTTACAACTTTAGCAACATGTGTAGGCAGAGACATGATTGGTAGACTCTAAAGCTTCCTTCCATATGACTTTCCATCGGTTTTGTTTTTTAGGGTATGAAAAATATTATGGTGGGATGGTATACCTTGGTGATGTTTCTCATCTTAGCATAGTTTTCATAGTAGAGTATTGATCAAATTCCCTGATGACAAAGTGAAGGGGATGAGTGTTGTTTATCTCATTACGGGTTTGCCACGAAACCTACTATTAGTGAGAAAAATTAATGATGTTGGTGTGTAGGTTGTCTTCTTTGACAAAAAGTGTAAGGTGGTTTGAAGAGATATGGTGTTCAGGAAGGGTGTTTGTGTGGGCACTTTGTTCTAGCTTGATGTGTGCACCATTCAATATAATAGTTCTTCAATTTTTGTAGCAAATAAATATGTAGAATCTACAACTTGAAAATCAAAACATGTATCTACTTCTAATGGCCATGCTTTATGAGTACCTAAATGAGGTCTCTCTTTAGAAAAAAAATATATTTGTAAAGAAGACAATGTTATGGCACAAGAAATTGGTCCATATAGGTGTTAAGGGCCTACGAGCCTTGTAAAACAAAAATCTTGTTGATGTATTGAATGGTTGTGCTCTTAAATTTGATTTTTGCAAGCATTGCATATATGGAAAACAAAATCATGTCAATTATATTCTAGTTCTCACAAATCTTCTAGGTTGTTGGACTTAATTCATTTTGATGTATCTGGTCCTGTTAAAGTTCCTTTGATTTCTAAAGTGTTATATTACGTGAAATTCATTAATAAGTATTCTAGAAGTCCATAGGTTTATTTTCTCATAACTGAATATGAGGTCTTTAGACAGTCTAAGGAGTTTAAAGCTCTCTTAGAAAATCAAACTAGTAGGAAGATTAAAGTATTGAGGATTGATAATGATGGTGAGTTTTGTTTTGTAGAGTTCAATCAATATTGTAAGGAGAATGTCATTGAAATACATAAGACGACTTCATACACCCCTCACCATAATGAAGTTGCAAAATGGATGTGTAGGACATTGATGGAGGGAACTAGGAATATGTTTAATGAAGTTGGCTTAGAGAAGAATTTGTGTGCAAAAGCATTTTCTATTGCATGTACCTGATTAAGAGGTCTCCCGCATCAATTCTTATTTTCTCATAACTGAATCTGAGGTCTTTACTCATTTAAAGGAGTTTCAAGCTCCATTAGAAAATCAAACTAGTAGGAATATTAAAGTATTGAGGATTGAAAATGGTGGTGAGTTTTGTTTTGTGGAGTTCAATAAGTATTGTAAGGAGAATGACATTGAAAGACATAAGACAAATCCATATACCCCTCAGCATAATGGATGAACATGACGTTGATGGATGGCACTATGAGTATGCTTAATGGAGTTGGCTTAGAGAAGAATTTTTGGGTAGAAGCAATTGTGACTACATGTAACTGGTTAATAGGTCTCCCACATCAATTCTTATGGATAATACCCCTATGAAGATTTGTATGGGAAATAATCCCTCTTTTCATCATCTTCATACTTCGCCTTTTTGGTTGTGAGGAATATGCTCATCTTCCTAAGGAGAAGCAGTCAAAGTTGGATAACAAGCTAATGAAATGTATCATCAGATATGGTGTTGGTGTGAAAGGGGGAAATCTTTGGGATCTTATGGTTGGAAGAGTTTTGTATAAAAAAAAATTATTCTCATAGAAGTTAACTCTTATCCCACAGTGGTGCAGCCAAAAGAGGATGATAAGAACTCAATTTGATGAGTGAGATTTTTGTGGTTGGGATTTTCGGTTTTGATCGGAAAAGCCACAGTGTTTTCAATAGACTGTCGACGTTTCAGATCCAAATCAGGATCCATCTTCAGGACAATGAGCCTGGGTTAAGAAAAAAGGGAAGAGCTGGTATAAATACTGGAAGTGTGGGAAAGTTTATAGTGTCGGCTAGGTTTAAAGTAGAATTATTTAATAAATTCAATTATTTGCTAAGATTTCTAGGGTTTATTAATTTGTTTATTTAAGGTTATAATAGTTTATTATTAATTTAGGGTTTTTTTATCTTTATTTTATGTTCTAGGGTTTAGT
>ML801740.1:30892-64894 GCA_009831015.1 Picea engelmannii | reverse complement strand
ACAGAAGACCCTGACTCATTTTTATTTGAAATTGACATATTGTGTAGGAGTTATAACTACACGGATAATGCTGAAAAATTAAAACGTTTCCCAACTACACTAAAAGATTCAGCACTAAGGTGGTTCATGAGCCTAGGAGAACACACCATTTTGTCTTGGGATGGTATGAAGGAGACCTTCCTCCATAAATACCAAGATTACTGTAGACCTAGGGATTCTAGGAATGATATATTCAAAATGCAGCAATCTAAAGAAGAAGGCTTAGAAGATTACCTAGAGAGGTTCTTATACAATTACCAAAAGACTAAGCAGTTTTCCTTAGACACGGCTACAGTTAGGACAACATTTCTAAAGGGTGTGAGGGATGATTGCATTGAAGTACTAAACCTCATGAGTTCTAGGGATGTGTACCAAAAGCCATTTGTAGACATAGCAGAGTATTGCAAAAGATACTCCTGTAGTCAAGCCAAAACTGGAAAAAGTATAAGGGATCCTACAAACAAAACTGTTAAACCCACATCTGGAGGTGTCACTAAGATTGAACAGGGAAATCTATTAGAAAAATTCAAAATAGATATCCTAAACACCATCATTTCCCAACTTGATACTATGAAAATTAAAAGAAAACAAGAGGAAGAATATGTTTCGTTAGCAATTTTTTGTCATTAGTGTAGGAGGAAGAACCCTGAAAAGGAATGCCCCCTTAATGTTATTGAAATATGTGGTCTTTGTATAGAGGACCATCCTACTAACGAATTCCCTACTCTACCTAGACTCAAGGTCATATTCAAGGGAGGAAGAGAACCTGAAACATCCTAACCCCCTAGGAGACCATGGAGACAACAAAACCCCAACATGTTTGCACACCCAAATACACAATACCCACAACAGCAATGGGTACCTCCCATGTCTTATCCTCAATGGTCGCCACAAACCCAACCTTGGCAACAAGGGTGGAGAGGACCTGTATATGGAAATGTTCCCTTCCAACCAGCAAATTTTCCCACCTATCCATAATACCCTTCGAATATTTCCCAACTGCTCCTAGGATTTAACCCTCCTGCTCTTCTTCCACCCCCACAGTTACAACAACAACTTGCACTACCCATGAATCCAAATATGTGGCAACAAATGCAAGCTACACCTATTCAAAACCCTCCTCGGCCTACGCCTATTCCTTCACAACCTATCCCTAACCCAAATAACAGGCCAACACAACCTGTACAAAACATTGAAGTACAAACCTTCCCCACGTATGTAATAACGCCAACTCCGTTCAATGGAATTGAATTAAGATCAGGGAGGGTTGTAAACAACACAAATCCTACTGTGGTTATCCAAGAATAACAAGTAGATAATCACACAAATCAAGAAGAACAAATAGATGTCCAAATAGTTCAAAGAGAAGAATAAATGACTAATCCATTAAATGAATAAAGAGACACCCTCGTACAACAAGAAATTCTTTCTCCCAACTCCCTTGTAGAAGAAACACCTCAGAAAATAAATCCTCCTTATCCAGAAAGGCTACTTGTAAAGAAACCTGAGGAACCTCTAGGACATAATCTAAAGACTGAATTCTAAAACATATGTGTAAAGATCCCCCTACTACAGGCCATTAAGGACATACCTAACTATGCTAAAATTGTAAAGGACCTTTGCATTAAAAATCCAAGGAGGAAGAGGAAGGAGCCTCCTATCAGGTAGGGCAATTATCAGAGTTTATAACAAAAATGCCATCTAAGTATAGTGATCCAGGGAACCCAATGGTAACCATAGAAATCAATGGTGTTGCCTTACCTAACACATTGATTGATCTAGTGGAAACAATAAATGTGATGCCAGTGAACACTATGAAAACACTGCAACTAGATCACCTAAGACCAACACAAACTTTGTTGGAGCTTGCAGATAAATCCTTCATCACCCCAACAGGAAGTTTAGATGATATAACAGTTACATTGGCCTCTTGGGAATACCCTGTGGATTTCTTAGTAATTCATTCCAAATCCTCCAAACCAGGACATCCAGTAGTACTCGGTCGACCTTGGTTGTCCACTGCTGATGCATTCATTAGTTGTTGATCTCGAGAAATGACAATTTCCAATGCCACTCAAAGTCAAAAACTTATCATTTTTCCCCTGCCCAACCAACCACTGAAGTTCCTCTCTGGTTGGAGAATCCCTATGGGGAGGAGGACTTCACTCAGCCCTTGTTGACACTTGAACAAGTAAAAGGAGTACAAGAGAAAACTGAAGAACAAATCTTAAGTCTATTCTTGGCTAACTCAGCGTGCATTGATTATCATCAATCTTTCCCTAACTACACACACATCTTTATCCCCGAATTTCAAGAAATTTGGCACCCTTCCACTTCTACTGTAGCCATTGTTTCACAGATAGAGGAAGAGAAAGAATCAGTTGTTCAAGCTATTGAAATCAGTCCTGGAAAGTCTTTATATATCAATCCTAGCCTAGAAACAGATCAGCAACAGAAGTTGATACAAATGATTCAACGACAATCTGATGCTTTTGCATGGGATTACTCTTACATGAAAGGGATCCACCCAGACACCTGTATACATCATATTTACACTAACGATCAGATAAAACCTATCAGGCAGCCCCAAAGAAGAATGAATCCAGCCTTAAAATATATTGTAAAAGAAGAACTCCAAAAAATCCTACAAGCCAATTTCATTTACCCTATATCAGATAGTAAGTGGGTCTCCCCATTAGTTATTGTACCAAAGAAAAATGGGAAATGGAGGATTTGTGTGGACTTTTGAGAATTAAACAAGGTTACCTATAGAATCTACTTTCCTTTGCCTTTCATAGATCAGGTCTTAGACACTTTGTTTGGGAAGAGGTATTTTTCTTTCTTGGATGGGTTTAGTGGTTACAATCAACTCCAAATTTCACTAGAAGATCAAGATAATACCACATTCACCTACCCTTGGGGGACCTATGCCTATAGGGTTCTTCCTTTTGGTTTATGTAATGCTCCTGCTACCTTTCAAAGGGATGTCTTGGATATTTTCTCTGATTTAACCAATGATTGTTTGGAAGTCTACATGGATGACTTCACGGTGTATGGGGATGATTTCCAACAGGCATTGGATAATTTGGAGAAGGTATTGGTTAGGTGTAAAGATACCAACCTTTCACTCAGCCACAAAAAATCCAGAATGTTGATCACTGAAGGAATTTTTCTAGGTCACCACATCTCTGGTACAGGAATAAGAGTGGACCCTACCAAGATTGACATTATTTCCCAAATCAAGAGCCCTAGCTCACAAAAGGAAGTCAGAAGTTTCTTAGGGAATGTTGGCTACTATATGAGGTTTATTCAAAACTTTACAAACCTAGCTGCCCCCCTTTTCAAACTATTGACAAAAGATGTTGAATTCTTTTGGGATGAGCAATGCCAAATCTCCTTTGAAATCTTAAAAACAAAGTTGTCAAGTGCCCCTGTTTTGAGAAGTCCAAACTGGTCTCTTCCTTTCCATTTTTGCACAGATGCATCAGATACCACTTTGGGAGTTGTCTTAGGACAAAGCAAAGGGAAGATTCCTTATGTTATATACTTTGTTAGCAAGAATCTCTCACCTACTGAAGTAAACTATAATGTCACAGAAAAAGAATTTTTATCATTAGTACATGCCATCAACAAGTTTAGACACTATATAACAGGATACGAAGTTTTTGTGAACACTAACCACTCAGCTATCAGATTTCTAATGAAAAAACCTGTTACAAATGCTAGAGTGACTAGATGGTTGTTATTGCTACAAGAATTCAATATCACTATCATTGATAGGCCTGGAAGAGATAATTTGGTTGTTTATTTCTTGTCTAGACTTATTCATATAGGTGATAGTACTCCAGTAGATGATGATTTTATGGATGAGAATCTATTTTCCATTTCTACTTACACCCCTTGGTATGCAGACATAGCCAACTATCTTGTAACCATAAATTTGCCTCAAAATATGTCATCCAGAGAAAAACAAAGAATTATTCAGCTAAGTGTCAATTATATGTGGCATGAGGATTTCTTATACTGAACTGGACCTGATTTGGTAATCAAAAGATGTGATCGGGAGGACGATATGCAGAATATATTTAGAGCTTGTCATGATGGTGCTTGTGGAGGTTATTTTGCTGACAAAAGAACAACATACAAGATTCTATAGTCTGGCTATTATTGGCCAACCATCTTCAAAGATGCAAAGAAATACTTGGCCAGCTACAATGATTGCCAAAGAATGGGAAAATCTACAACAGTCGACGGAATGTCACTCCAAGCCCAAGTAGTGATTGAACCATTTAAAAAATGCGCCTTAGATTTTGTAGGACCTATCAATCCCATGTCCTGCAAGAAAAAGTACATCTTAGTCTGCACAAACTATGTAACAAAATGGGTAGAAGCCAAGGCTTTGTATTCAGCCAATGAACAATCTGTTGTAGACTTTCTCTTTGAGGAAATTTTCACTCATTTCTGGGTACCTCGGGAAATAATCACTGACCAAGGGACACAATTCACCTCAAATTTGGTCAAGGCTCTTACTGAACAGTACAGGATCAAACACAGAAAGTCTTCGCCCTATCACCCCCAAGCCAATGGCCAAGTGGAATCGACCAACAAAGTGATAGAGGTCATCTTCACTAAGACCGTTCAGCTACATCACAAAGACTGGGTTGATAGGTTGCCTGAGGCCTTGTGGGCCTACAGGACAACTTGGAGAAATACAACAGGCCACACACCTTATGATTTGGTGTATGGGAAGCAGGTACTATTGCCCATAGAGTTTCATGTAAAAACCTTCAAAACTGCCATGCAATTAGGGATGGACCTGAACGAAGCTCAAAAACAGAGGCTATTACAATTAAATGAGCTTGATGAGATAAGACAGGATGCTCTACAAAGAACCACCCTGATACAAGAGAAAAGGACCAAATGGAACGACAATTACATCAAAAAGAAGTCCTTCCAGTCAGGGGATTGGGCCCTTCTATATGATAGTAGATTCAAAAATCTTAAGGGTAAATTGTCTACTAGATGGTTGGGACCTTATGAGGTTGATACATTTTATGACAATGGTTTAGTAAGGATAAATACCATTGATGAAAATCATACTTCCTTTGTTGTAAATGGGCATCGGCTGAAAGTTTATCATAAGCCTCTGTCAAAAGAGGATTTTGTCAAAAATGTTCTTTAGAGTTTTGAAATGCAACTAGTAAGCAAGAGGGTTTCCCCTCCTGCTGACCTACCACATTAAGTTCAATTGTATAAATTCATTTCCTGTACATAGGTGTGTCATTAGATAAAGTTTCTCTTTTATTTTTCTGATATAACTAACAAAAACAAAAACAAACAAAAAAGTTGGTTGTGTTCCCATGTAGATAGACGAATAAGGAGGACATCTACCAGATGGAGTTTCTTTAAGTTTTCCAGACTCTTTAAAATTGAAAACACCGGGGAGCAGGAACTGGCCCGATCTTGAGAAAAATCCACGGGACAGTATAAAGAGTTTTCTTTAATTTTTTCAGACTCTTTAAAATTGAAAACATCGGCGAGCAGGAACTGGCCCGAGCTCAAGAAAAATCCACGGGGCAGTATAAAGAGTTGTCTTTAAGTTTTTCAGACTCTTTAAAATTGAAAATACTGGCGAGCATTAACTAATCGGGGCTCGATAAAAATCCACAGAAAAGTAGTAGTTAGGATTATTATTGTTATTTTTGTAATAAAGAGGAAATGCCAGTAGGAGCTGTGATCACCTTGGTTCCAAAAAGAAGAGGGTTCTATAATCTCAAAAATTGATCATCTAATTTCCAGAATACCCTCCTGTTACAAATCTCTTCTTGCGTTATTCCTATGCAAACACAGAACTCCTAAGTTTTGGTATTTGTTCCATCTACATGATTTTTCAATCGAATCTGATCGCATAACACCAAATGTTTCTACAAGTCAGTGCCACCAGAATCTGTGTCAAAAATATCTCAAGCACCAGAAAACAATGTTCATCTCTGTGCTTATCCGGTACCAATGGTCATCACTACGCTAAATCATCTCGCTATGCTCATCCGGTACTAAACCCCATCTGGTATTAAATAAGGGGCCCTGCGCTATTTTGGTACTAATTACAAACTCTACACACAGGTGATCCGGTACCCATAAAATCTGGCACTCAGGTAATCCAGTACTCAGATGATCCCGTACTAATTTCAATTTTGCACACAGATGATCCGGTACTGGTAAGGATGTGACTGGTAACTCTCATCATACTTCCAAGTTGATGCTCAATTATTAGTGCTAGGACATACAGATTCAACATTTGTTTCCGTTTTATTAAAAGGAATTAGACTAAATATGCATTTAAAACATATGTTTCTCTCGGATCATGACATACCCCCTTTCACCAACTTTTATAAAAGCCTCGACCACATTTCTGTAAGAAGAAGATGTCCTTATTTCCCCAAATATTAAGAGTACAAGGTCATTATGTCTCTTACCGGATCAAACTCATATTCCTTCTATCTATTCGGTAAATAAACCCCATAAACTTATGATTCGCTACCATACTATATGAAGTAACACGAACCACATCTCTAAGAATCTCAAATAATGATCCCAGCTAATTTCACACCCATGAGTCCCGATCATAACGACCACACCCTTCCATGAATATTGTCTAACGCCAATTTTCCCATGAGCCCGTAAGTCATTAGTGGATCCGACCTGCCTCACCATATCATCATGGGTATCGATGTGACCGTTGTAATCTACACTTCCATTTATAAATGCTCCTCTGGATGGCTCTACCATCCAGATGAGCATTATTTACCGGTGTTTTCACACCACCTACAGACATCTCGTGCCTTCGTATTCCTTGCATGTTTTTCCCCGTTCGTTACTCTATCACAGTCTACGTTTATCCGGTACTCAACCCCCGATCCTTTGTCTTTGCCTTATCCACCGAAAGAATTGTTTGGGCTAGCATGGGGGTTGATAGGCATGAGCCCATAATTCAATTGTACAGGGAAACAACAGAATATCAGGCTTGCAAGGAAAAATATGAACAGTCAGGATGGGTGCCATTCTTGGAAAATTTTAAAGGACATCATGAGGGAATTTCTCTCTCCTTTGCACAAACATATGATGGAGAAAGTGTGCAGTTTGGAGACATGAAGCTAACCATTACAGAATCCACTATAGCAGAAGCTACGGGTCTCCCGATGGCTGGAGAAAAATACTTTAAGAGAGTGATCGTCGACAGGAGACTCTATCAGAAATTCCTCAAGACAGAACATCAAGACCCCGATTGGACCAAGGGCGTCCCTCGAAGCTATGTCAAAGAGGAATATTGGACGATTCTCCTAAGTCTGCAGAAATTCCTCACCTACGAAGGAAGGTATGCAGTAACCTTCATTTATCATTTGAAGCTTTTATCACATTTCGAGGGAGGAACACAAATTGACTTTCCTCACTTCCTATGGATGAGTTTAAAGAATATGGTGAGAGGAGTGAGGTCAGTTTCCAAGAAATATGAAACTAGCCTTCATCGGCATGGTTTAATAAAACTTCTGGTTGTTCATGCTTTGAAGACACAAGGTGGTAGTTAGAAGCAATTACTCCAACAAAATTTCGCTCAAGAAAGAATATCCAAAATTGTTGAAACACATGAGACATGGATACACAGTGAGGGTTCAAGCAAGAGGGAAAAGGAAGACATCGGGAGGAAAAGAAGACACTGTTACGCCCAGCTCATCCCAGCCCATTGAGAAATCAGTGACAGAGAATTCAGTTGTAGGGGAACCTACTACATCGAGGAAGAAGAAATCCATCCAATCCCAGAAAATAAGTCCTACATCGATTCAAAAAGATAAAAGACAAAAAGAAAACTCTAATCTAGGAGGACGATCAGACAACGTTCCTGAAGAAATAATGGAGGTGTCATTAGAACCAGTTAGCCAAGTAGAGAAGACCCCTGACCTCAACATTTAGAACAAGAAAAATTCTTCACAGTCTAAAGCGTCTGGTTCAGTCCTGCGTCCTAAAGATCAACTATCACAAAGTAAGAAACGAAAGAAGGAAGAGACAAATCAACAAGACATTTTACATGAAGCATCCATTAGGCCCCCTCCATAATCCATTAAGGAATTGGAAAACATCCCTGAGGTAGTTACTTGGTCTTTCCAAAAATTGGTTGGTGAATTGAAAGAAACTGTTAAGGTGACAAGTAGAAACAAAAAGAAGCTCGAAAAGGAGAAGGCACAAAGGGAACAAATTCTAGAACCTACACCTCAATCTTCCAGGATAGAAATAAGGGTTGGTCAGCAGAAGTAGACTCCAGGATTCACAACTCGGGACCTCAAGATGAAATTCAAAACAACAGAGGAGAAACAAGTTTCCAGACCCACCATCGTTATTAAAATAAAGAAGAGGAAGTTGTTTGAGGAAATTTCTACCCCTGTCGGCAATTCTAAAGAGGCTCCGCTCCCCATACGAAGGACTACCAGAAGCATGGCCAAGCAGGTGATAGTTCCAAATATACCTTCTCTTCAAAGGGAACCCATGGATATTCTGAGTTCTCCAGAGAAAGGAAGTGGTTGTGGAGCTACAGTGAATGAAGCAGAAGGGTTGGTAACAATAAGTGAAGTAGAAGGGTTGGTAATAGTAAGTGAAGCAGAAGGGTTGGTAACAGTAAGTGAGATAGAAGGATTGGTAACAGAGACTTTGAGGGGTTTGAGGAAAGAAAAATAATCCTGAGAGGAGGTAACTAAGGAGGCAATCACATCTAGCCCAGACAAGTCTCTGAACAAATAAAAATTGATAGCAAAGATTGAGAGGTTGAAGCAAGAAGTTGAAGAATACAAAGTATTGGACAGGCATATCAAGGCAGAGAATGCACAATTGAAAGAACAACATGCAGAGGTCTCTGCCAAAATCAACAAGGTTTTGCAATTGATCCAATACACTAGTGTAATTAAGAAGGAATTGAAAAGTGAAGTTTCTGGTTTTAACATCTTGCAAAATGAGAAATGACAGAGAAGGATTCAATTTTGCAGAAAGTTTTTGGGTATCAGTTTTTGATGATGTTGCATGAGGACAAGCAACACCTTCAGCATGGGGGAAATGTTGAGTCTCTGTTTTGACATGTATAATGCCCTATCTTACCTTGTATATGATCCTTTTTGCCTATGTTATAAGCCTATACTTGACTATTTCCTCTCAAACACATACCTAATAGCCTTGTTCATGGTCGCAAGAAGTAATTGATGATTTAAAGCATGTTTTGTTTAACTTTCTTGAATCAATTCGATTAAAGTGTTTTATTTTGTATAGTCCTAATGGTTTGACTCGTGAGAAGCCTATCTGGTACTTGTGCTATTTCGGTACTACCAATCATTGTGCAATTCAGTACCAAATATGTTCAGTACCTAAGGCATTTTTGATCCGGTACTATCCGCTCCAAATCCATTCCCGTCCAAGTCATGCACTATTCCAGTATTGTCTGCTTCGTGTCCATTCCGGTACTGAGATTCGTGACTGTGTGTGTACCGGTACCAAAACCTTTGTTTCCAATAGGCACTAGTTGGACCAGTATAATGATGAATATTTCGAGAAGGCAGTTGAACAGAAGCTCTCAAATCAGTTTTCCAGATTACGAGAGACTCCATCACCCATGCACTTTGTGTCATGAGGATGGAGTCAATTCCTAGAGATTCAATGTAAATATCAAATGTAATATCTTTAAAACTATTTAGTAATTATCCATAGATATTGATAGTATCAGTTTACCTTATATATAAGGAATGTTGTATAGTTGATAGGTGTGGATAATAAGGAATGTAATGAAGTCTATTATCAGAACCAGATAATACATATCGTTCCTATGTATGAAGTGAAGAACTGTTGATCCAATTTACCAGTTGAATTAATGCAAAAGATCTATTATGTCAATTCTTGAGTGTGAGTGAAACATTTTAGTCTGTTACTTTCTTAAGAGGTTCCTTATTGTTTCGGCAAGGGCCCACCACCCCAACCAAGGTAAACCTCCATGTATATGTTTTGTGTGATTGTGTGAGTATTTTATAGTAGTGTGTGTTAATGATCTTTAATATATTTTCAGAGTTCAGCATTGAGTTAATTGTTTCTGGATTGGTGTGAACAATCAGGTGCTAGATCAAATAGATATTTCAATCTCAAACATTGAAGGTTGTGATTTAATTATTTGAAGTGTGGGATTGATATCTTGAGTTTATGATTGTTGTAGATTTATACATCAAGGAACCAAAAGACTTTATATCTCATCTTCATGCTCTGTAATGAAGTCTCTCAGTTATGTTGAATGTTCCTTGTACTGGTTTGTTTGAATTGCATGAAGCTGGAATTGATTTTGATTTAAAGAGTGATTGGAGTTGATTGCGATTTACTGTTTTGATTACTACAGGAGACAAGCTTCTCAAATTCATCTCTTTAATTCATGAGCCTGGAATGAATAGACTTGTTTCTCTAGGATAGAATCCTTTTTGATTGGTTGTTTGTGTGAAGAAGTTTCATTATCAGTTTTCTCTTCTAAGTTCAAGGGTGTTTGAAGTATTTAGAGATCTTAGAAATGGAGTTTTTATGTTATTAATTATTTCCTATATGCAACAGACTTAGGTAGGTTACTTGTTCTCGGCACATATATTGTAACAACTCTTTTGATTACGAATCTCGGATTGACATTTAAATGAGTGTAATATATATATTGAACATATTTATACACCAACGTCCACCTTTCGATCGTATCTAGAGAACATAGGGGGTTGTAGCCTCCTTCTGGTTGTAGCCAGAGAATTGGGGAGTTGGAGCTTTCCTCGGGTTGTAGCCTGAAAAACTAGGTGGTTGTAGCCACCTCCCGGTTGTAGCCGGAGAACATAGGGGGTTGTAGCCTCCTTCTGGTTGTATCCAAAGAATTGGGGAGTTGGATCTTCCCTCGGGTTGTAGCTTGAGAAACTAGGGGGTTGGAGCCTCCTTCCAGTTGTAGCTAGAGAATTGAAAGTTGGTGCTTCCTTGAATGTAATTATTGATATATAAGAAAAGTGTTATGTGGTTTTCTCCTGCATTGAGTTTCCACATAAATATTGGTGTATTGTGCATTGTGTGGATGTGTTTATTATTGTTTATTATGCACTGATGAATGTTAATGCTTATAATATAGTAAGATATTGATGATGAACAGATGGACATGGTTGAATAAGTAAAATAATATACTTTGTGGTTTAAAGGATTAATAATTGGTATAATTTATCATTACTGATTCACCCCCCCCCCTCCCCCTCTTAGTAATCCAACAATTGGTATCAAAGCGGGTTCCTTCAGGAAACAGTTTAACAACTGGAAGGAGATCATGGATTATTCTGAGAATGGAGTACCATTGTTTAATGGTCATAATGGTTTAAAGTATGAGATATGGAGCAGAAGGACGAAAGTATTTTTACAGTAACAGGGGTATTATATTTGGTCATTAGTTGTTACAGGATATTATAGTTCAAAAAGGGAAAACACTGCAACCAAGAAGGAATTGAAGAAGAATAAAAAAATAGAAATGGATTTCATCTGGGAAGGATTACCTAATCCAATAAGAGAAAAGGTTGGTAAATGTTCATCAGCCAAAGAACTTTGGGATAAGTTATATGATATATATTCTTCACCCATCACAGATTTAGAAAATGCCAAAGAAGATGTAGGTACAGATCAAGAAGAAAGATGTTCACCATGTCAAACAGATTCAGAAGATGAAGAGTACATAATCAACAAAAGTATGTTGTTTTTCTTTAAATGTGAAAAACGCGGACATCTTGAAATAGAATTCCATAAAGGAAATGAGACATAAAAGCTAATTGAAAAAGAAGACAATTATGAAGTAGAATTGATCAGTGCTTTAGATGAACTAATAAAAGAAAGAGAAGAAAACAAGTCACTCAAGAAATAATTGATGAAACAAAAGGAAAGTGTTCAAAATTTTTAAGAAGCCCAACAAATCATCAAGAACTTAAGAACTCAGCTAGAAGAAGCCAGAAAGATCGAAGAAAATATTAAAGATCAAAAACAATATTTGGAAGCCAACATAGTAGCACAGAAGGAAGAAGCAGAAATAAGAGAGAAGATATTGACAGATCATCTTAAGGAAATAACTAACGATCTAAACCATCTTGAGTCAGAGTTTAGTCAAGAAGAGAAAGTACTTGAAGAAGAAATAATCACATTAAAAATTCATCTTGAAGAAGCAAAGAGAAAAGAAGAAGTCATGAAGTCTCAGATATTAAAGAAAGAAGAAGAGGTTGAGAAGCTTGAAGAAGAAGTTGTCACATTGAGAAGTAAAATCGTCTAGCTCAACAAGAATGTTGAAGAGACAAAAACATACACATAACCAATAGAGAATGAAGAGAAGCACTCTAGGTTGCTAGAAAAGAAGAATGAAGAAAAAGCAAGAGTTGTGCAGAAGTACTCAAAGGAATGAATCATGGTCAACCAAAATCTAAGAAAACTAATAAAGATACACATTCAAGAAGGCCATCCATGTTCAATTCACAAAGAAGCTTCAATCATGATCATGATCAGTCAAGGAAGAAATTCAGAAGGACTACACCACAAAGAAGATCATTCACTCCCAGGTATGTAAATTTCTTTTATGGTCATTGTTTTTATTGTACTAACTTTGGACATAAGGTTGCAGATTGCAGGGATTATAAAAGAAATGTTCAAGAAAGAAATGCCTATGTGGCCCCACGTAACATTGAATGTTACAAATGTCATAACTATGGAAACATAGCTCGTGATTGTATAATCATGATCAATACTTCCATGAAAGAGAACACTGATATCATATATAAGAAAGTATGGATCAGAAAATGGGAAGAACAGGTGAACAAAGACCAAGTCCTAGAGATCACAAGATTGGCAATAAAATGAGATGAAGAAAAATCTATAGAGAAAACGAAAGATATCATATACGTAGAGGTTTAGAAAAGAAATGAAAGAAAAGAAGGATGGGTAAATAAGGAACAGGTTCAAGAGATTGTACTTTCAGGTACTGTAGTGAAACATGAATCCACAGACAAAAATAAAGAAGTCAAAGCTCAAAGAGATGATGAATCTACCAATGAAGATGATGATGAATATGCATCCAAGAAGGAATTGTTCTAAGCCATCTGGCTTAGAGACTCCCGAGTAATATGAATATTAGACAGGGGGAGTCTATGTGATAGTTGTGACATACCAAAGAACAACCCTTTGAGTAGCTTATACATTTTGAGTAGACAGATCCAGAGAAGTTAGTTAGCAGAAGTACAGTTTGATAGATTAATCAGTTGTAGTAGTGAAGACTTCATGATAGTATAATGATAAATGGGTGAACATTATGGACAGTTGTGCAGTAGAGTCTTCGACAATATGGACAGAGATGGATTCGTAAGAACACTTAACAAGTTTGGAAAGATATATGACAGTGCACAAGAGCATGAATTCATAGATTGGTTCAGAGAGCGGTTCATAGACAAAGGAACATTATCATAATGGATGATAATTACATAGGAATATTTGAATGTTTATTCTTGAATTTTTTTCATATATGTTAGTTGATTACACAAGGAATCACCAATGGACAATAACTCCAAAATGCAACAGGTACAGAAAGACTTATATTTTTTCTACACAACATCTTGCAGAGAAGTCAAGAGAGAGAAACATAACCAAAAATTCAGGTATAGATATCATTTAGATAAGTTGTCAGATAGAGAGGTAAGAATAGAGGTATGATTCCAAGGGAAGAGATTCTTCAAATGCAGGATAGAGAGTTATATGTTTGGAGAGAGAGAACAGAGGCAAGTTTCCAGGGGGAGAGATTGTCATAAGGGAAGAATGAGCAATATGACTTCAGTGTTGCATCAAAGTGATACCCTTTGTCAAAAGGGGAGATATTATTCATATGAAGGGAGAGAAAGTAATCAGAGGCTTATAAACACAAAGAAAAATCAAAGGCATATAGACAAGGTGAGCAACCCCAAAGGGAGATACCCTTTTCCATTGATGTCAAAGGGGGAGAGATAGAAACATTGATGAGGAGTATAAGCATGAATTTTATCATGACTAAGTGTTGTCATCAATGTTGGTGTTTCCATCAATGACAAAGGGGGAGATTGTCAAATAGTTCGCTTAGCTTGATGGACAGTTCGTATGGATTGTTGGTTGTCATTGATTTCAACCATTGGAGAGTGATATTGTAGATTGATGTCAACCCTTGGAGGAGCCTGGTAGCGAATTTTGGTAGCACAAAGGCATGGGTAAGGGACCTAATTCTATTTGAGGTATAAGGGCATGAATATCAATGAATTTCCAGGTAAGACTATTCTATATGGATAGTACATGTCATGCCATTTCTGGTGATATGTGGAATGTCACATAACTCCTCACGGTTAGAGAGTTATGGCCTTGTGAAGTTGGAGAACCCTCGTGAGTTATCTAGAAGCCCCTAGAAGGTCAAAGAAGTCAAATTACTCTATAAATTCCTAGAAGAAGTTGACTAGTCAAAGTGGGTAAAACTAGGAGTTAATCATGGGTATAGTTGTTGCATTAAGAAAATAATTAAAAATAAATTAGTTGCAACAAGAATTTGTGAATTTGGTAATTGTGGTAAAGTAGTTGTGATGAGAAGATTGAATAGTCAGAGTGGTTGACCAAGAAATACATTAAATAATAAAGTGGTAGCAACAAGAAGTTAGTTAAGGGAAAAGAAGATATGAATTGAATAATTATATAAACGTTAGTTGCAACAAGAATTTTTTAGTAAAGAGAAAGTATTTAAATAATAAAGTAGTCAAAGTGGTTAAGTGGACAAAGTGGCTAAGTGGACAAAGTTGGTTAAGTGGACAAAGTGGCTAAGAGGACAAAGTTGGTTAAGATGACAAAGTGGTTAAGTGGACAAAATGGTTAAGTGGACAAAGTGGCTAAGTGGAAAAAGTTGGCTAAGTGGACAAAGTGGCTAAGTGGACAAAGTGGTTAGGTGGATACTTCTAGAGGAAGCTATTTGGAGAGTATAAATAAGAGAGCAAGGGTCTCCCATTTGTATCCATTGAGCATATTGAATATATACAAGTGAATGAGGTAACCAAAGGATATATAAGGTGAATTTCAGAGAGAAAGTGAAGTAAACAAGGCCAAAATTCAAGCGAGGATAAAGTATTTTGATGATGTTTTCTAAGGTATGTTATTTACAGTTCATCTCACCATTTTAGTAATAACTTTTTTTCTACAATGATTCAGACAACAAACTCTGGAGGCCTTTGAGAAAACATATCCAAGTTATTGTGATAAAAATTTCAGCTTGTGGGTTGTTGTATTTTGGGAGTTACACTCCGTGGAAAATAGGGTTTGTGGCTAGTCCTAAAACTAGTCTAAAACATGTGTTTCGGGTAAAAACGTCATAATTTATTCATAAAAAATCCAAATTTAGTAAGACCAAATGTATTGGTTATAATACAGTCTTTAGTATTTTGTGTACCATTTTCAGATCCATACAATAAATATTCTGTGTGGGGCATGCTCTACAAGTTCGCTCTCTACAATAAGCCAGAATTTAGCAAGGTATGCCTTTTTTCCTATAACTCCTTTTCTGAGAGGTTCCGAGTAGTGAAACCTAGAGGAATTGCATAAAATACACTGAAGAAAATTGTGTACTATTTTCAGATCTTTATTCATTACAGGTACATAGTTATGATTATTGCAAGTTAGGGTAGTTGACTAATCCAAAATTAGTCATGTGAGACTAAAGTAAAGTTTGATGAAAATGCTAGTCTGTTGTTGTTAAAGTTAAGGAAGGTTTGCAGGTATGTGATCATATACACCAGGTATGTTACAGAGTTACAAATCAGATTTGGATGATGAAATTGATGAGGGCTTTTGGTTGAGGCATGTTACGGATAGAGGTTGTATAACAGTGAAGTTGTGGCACATTGTTTGATGTAATGGTTTATGGTATTTGGTTATGGATAGTGTGATGTATTCCTGTAGAAATTTTGATGGTTATATTTGTATATGTATTTTGTATATGGTTGAGGTACATGTTGGGTACATGGTTGAGACAAGTAGTTGATGAGTTGGCACATACATGAGGTGTATAGTTGATGATGTTGGTACATCTTAATGAGTCATAGTTGATGTATGATTGGTACATACATGGTACATGGTTGGAGGCACTTGTTAGTAGTATTGTTGACACATGGTTTATGGATGATGTAGCATACTTGTCTTGGTATATTATTATAAGCACATATTGATCTTGGTGATGATTATGAGTTGTTGTGATGCACATTGTTAAGAGTTGTCTTGGTGATTGATATTGGTGAGTAGATCTGATTTGGTTGATAAGATTGATGAGACAGGTTGTTGTGATAAGTTGTTGTGACAAGTTATTTGTACAGGTTTGGTGCATGGTTGATGCACTTGTTTATGACACATGTTGAGGTACAGGTTGGTGCATGATTCATGCACTTGTTTATGGTACAGGTTGATTACAGGTTGTTTGGTGTTGGTTGATTGGTACAAATTTATAGCAGTATATC
Source organism: Picea engelmannii (assembly GCA_009831015.1). Taxonomy (NCBI): domain Eukaryota; kingdom Viridiplantae; phylum Streptophyta; class Pinopsida; order Pinales; family Pinaceae; genus Picea; species Picea engelmannii. The sequence continues at coordinate 48,284 of ML801740.1, read as the reverse complement.
TCACAGTGATAGTGTGACAGTGGTTCCATCATTCTACTTGTATTTCAGGGTGGTTGAACGGGGCAATGATAGGTGGTTGTATCCACCTTTCGGTTGTAGCCGAAGAACATAGGGGGTTGTAGACTCCTTCTGGTTGTAGCCAGATAATTGGGGAGTTGGAGCTTCCCTCGGGTTGTATCTTGAGAAACTAGGTGGTTGTAGCCACCTTCTGGTTGTATCCGGAGAACATAGGGGGTTGTAGCCTCCTTCTGGTTGTAGCCAGAGAAATGGGGAGTTGGAGATTCCCTTAGGTTGTAGCCTAAGAAACTAGGGGGTTGGAGCCTCCTTCCAGTTGTAGTTGGAGAATTGGAAGTTGGTGCTTCCTTGAATGTAATTATTGACATATAATAAAAGCATTATGTGGTTTTCTCCCGCATTGGGTTTCCACGTAAATATTGGTGTACTGTGCATTGTGTGGATGTGTTTATTATTTTTTATTATGCACGAATGAATGTTAATGCTTATGATACAGTAAAATATTGATGATGAATAGATGAACATGGTTGAATAAGTAAAAGAATATACTTTGTGGTTTAAAGGATTAATAATTGGTATAATTTCTCATTACTGATTCACACCCCCCCCCCCACTCTCAGTAATCCAACTAGACATATGAGCATGCAATTCCTAAGGAACACTACTATAAAATGTATAGTAATCATCCTTACCTTTTGAAGTCCTATAGGTTGGTTGATCTTCAAGTCGACACATCTCCTTCAAGCTTCTTCACTTTCTCCTCCAAGTCCTTGGTCTACTACCAACAATCCTTCTCCATGTGTCCTAATTTCCCACAATAACAACAGGTCTTCTTCTTTCTACCTCTCTTAGTTGTATTTTAATCACCGTGTTTTTTATTAACAGTTTGGTTTATCCAATCACATTCTTTCTCCTCACTACATTATAAACCTTTTTCTCTATATATATTTGACATTTTCCTTTTAGCAAATGGGCTTGTTGCTTGGCCTCAAGTTTCCCTTCATCAAGTAATTTATCCTCTACCCTGATCCATAAACCATGGAAATAATCAAAGGAATAATAATTACCATCATTTTTTCTAGAGGCCGCATTGGCACAAAACGTCAAACATAACATATCATAGGGTGTCTTCAGATTTATTAGGATTAGTTTTATGAGTTTACCATTTTTCTTTAAAAAAACATTTTCCACATTCACCCAATTTTAATTGAATTTCCTTCACATAAGCCAAGTAATCTTCAATTATTTCAAAAGAGAGAGGATCTAGAAAGATCAACTCTTTCTCTATCTAGATAACCCAACTTTCATTGGTTTTATCAAACAAAGCTTTTCAATTTTTCTAGACGACATTTGGATAGTCGATCCCACTTGTATGAAAGTGAATCTCCCTAGATATGTAGGCCATTATGACTCCTACAATATCATTCTTCTTCTCACTAATGATGAATTTCTATTAGTCATCCTTTGATTATGGAACTGCAATTTTTGTAAACTACCAAAGCTATTTACTTTTCAACAATGTTTCCATATTTTGTGCCCATATTCCATAATTATGTTCATTTAGAACCATCGACTCTTACTTGGAACTCATGATGTTGGTCTACAGATATAATCCCATATTCAACCTACAAGTCGAAACCCTTATTTAATCAACCAAATAGGTCCAAATCATTAATAGCATGTATAACCAACAACCTTCAAAGGACTTGTAGACAATATTTTAGATCTTAAACCACTAGCATTAAAACCATGTTGGAGAGCTAGGGGATTAGGTAGATCAAAGAGCTAGTATTCCAAAAGAGAGGTGGTGTCTAAAGACACCATTACAACACCTATGCACTATTGAGCATAGATCAACATACATAGAAGTGTAAGGAACCAAAGGATTTCCATACACAACACATATCACACATGTTCATATGTCACTTATTAGATCAACTGATAAGGCTATATTATATAACACCAAGATGTAACCAACTCCCTTTGAATGAGGAAGATGAGGTCCACATACATTGATGGGAGTGCATAAAAAACTACTTGATTTCTACCTTGTTTTTATGCACCAGTCAACTACTTTGGTTTAAATGTTTGGCCAACTGAATACCTATTCAACCACTCAATTAACTGCTTATTTGAACACTTCGTGAACATATTAGTCGATTTTCGACTAACTGCCTCTAGAAGATCCAAGGTGCAATGAACTTGCATAGATTAGTGTTCCGCTAGACATAGTGATGCCTTATATAGAATTAAAAATCCTAACATCCAATAAAAATAAAAAATAATTGTATTGACAAATACATGTAAAACAATAAGCCTAAACTAATTTGTGGCTCGATTCATGGCTTGTTGCTCAACCCATAGCCAATTGTTCCATGCAACATTTTCACCACATTATCTCAACAATTATTAACGCTCTCACATAGCTTGCACAAGTTAATTACCAATTAGTACTTCCTTCCAATTTGTGGAGTCATATTTAGTGGTACTACATCTATGTTAAAGATATCATTCAATTCATTTATCTTTGTGCCCCTAGAGGGAACTTTTGATAGCTTTGATAGTTTTGACTTTGAAGTTATCTCATGGGAAGAGCCAAATCTTGGGCAATTTTTTCATATTGTTGAATAGTTTGTTGACTTGTTTATTCAGTAGAACATGTTACTAATCCATGAGATCCATGATTCTCCATGCTTAAAGCCAACCCTACATATAGTCTTCCAAGATATTTGTATTAAGATCAGTTAGAGACTTAGCATATTCCTTGTAGAAGATAGATATTTTGATGATAGCATCATCTTTGCAAAGCACTTCCCCACATTAAATTCCTTTTCCACCTCTTTGATCTCTTCAATAATTGTTTCTAATGTTAGATATCTCCCTCAAAGACTTCCTATAACTTATTTCTCATCAAGCCATTTTTATAAATGTAAAATATTAATAAACAAAGCATATACTTTCTTCGATGTTATCAAGGCTATCAATTCCCTCAATATGAAACACCTTTGGTAGCACTCTCACATAACAAACTTCATGCATTAATATTATTCTTCGGTATCTTCACTTATTGACTCTTTGTTGTGTCCATTTGATCTCGATACCATTATCACTAATATCACAATGTTTATTGAGAGTATCAAATTTTGATGGGTTGTTGTTCATATTGTTATTAGTGAGAACACCAAATTGGAAAAAATACACTTGGCAGAGGCTATACCATGGCTACAGTGGATGAAGAGTTCTTCACATAGCGTATATAATGATGGCTTGCAAGTTAGATCTAGACACTAGAAAAGCCTATATATTGCAAGAGCTAAGATTAAAGGGGTAAAGGAGGGCTCAATTCTAGTGGTGACAAAGCCTCTTCGGAGATTATTTATAATCACATTTTCCGATGACCTATTTCAAGTAGAGTCAAACCTAACTTGTTTAATATATTGCATGTTTTATGTTTCAAGACTTTCACTATTTATTGTTTCGTTCACTTAGTTTCTAGCTTTAGCATTCATCTGGGTTATATTCCATGCATTATATTTTTACTATTGTTTTTCCCTAAATCTACAGAAGGGATAATGAGGATTTTTTCCAAAAATCTCCACAAGGGATAATGAGGATTTTATGGATATAGAAAAGGAGGAACTTGCCTTTTAAAACTTTAAACAATTAATTGTCAAACTTAGGATACAATTTGTTCATCATTAACCAATGTGCTTAATGATAGCAAAGTTCTAAACAAGGTCTTCAAAATACCTTACTCATATAAACACTATCTAAAAACATATAGTCAAATACATCTCTATCATAATTCCATATAACATTAATTTTTTTTAATGTGAAAATATCTTTTTAATATTGGTTAATTTTTTATGAAAATCAATAGGTTAAAAATCAATAATAATGTTGGTGTCCATAAATTTGTGTTTCAATATTATATATGAAAACAATTCTCTTTTATATAAAATTAAAGAATAAATTTTAATATAGATTATAAAATAATTATATTATTATTATTATTAAAAAAGTTATTTAAATAAAATTATAAAATTTTAAATATGACCTTCAATGTAAAGAGGATGAACTCTTTTATTTATCATTTTAAATATAATTTCACTTATTAATCTTTATTTAAGGAGGATGAACTCTTTTTATTTATCATTTTAAATATAGTTTCACTTATTAATCTTTATTTAAGATATAGATCTTTAGGTATAAGACTTTAGTGATAACTTTTTACATTATTTTTGTTTTGGTTGACACTATATTTTTTCCAAAATTTGATGATGTTAATAAATTATATATATAATATTTTGAAAAGTTTATTTGGATTTTTCATTGGGTAAGTGGTATTGATATTTGGGGTGGCAGGTGTGGGGGGGATATTATGAACTTTAGAGGAATAATAGAATCGTCGTTTGCTTGGGGTTTAGGTATTGCTTCTAATAGAATAGCATAAATGTATGCTTTAATGCAAAGATTGAGATTAGATATTAAAGTTAATATTCAGTTGTTGATAGTGGTGGGTGATTCAAAGATTGTCATTGACAAAATGGTCTCGAAGAAAAAAGAGGTAATCTGACCATTGCTGACAATATACTATCTTCAATGTTAGAGCAGGAAAAAAAAGAGGTGATCAGATTCTCTTGTGTCAAATTCTTTCAAGTGCTTTGGGAGTAAAATCAAATTGTGGATGAACTTTCTAATCAATCCACCCTCCTAAAAGAGAGGGTCATTAGCATCAATGGAAACAAGCATGATCTACCCATTCCATAAGCATTTCAACATGAGGACCAAGCATGTATTAGGAATTTGAGGCATTACATGGTTCAACGCATGGTAATCCAACCTTATCGTAGAGGAAGTTATGAGAAGAGACTTGTGTCTCTTTGCCACATGCCTAAACCCATTCCTTCGCACAATTATGAACCTTGGCAAGGTGATTTTCTTTGTCATGGTGGGATTATGGCCTATTGGAATGCAATGTGATGGAAGAAGCTCTAGTAACGAGGAGGGCGAGGAATTATGGCAAGGTATCTCTACTCGTTGGGGGTGTTTTTTTCTTGGGTTAGTGTTTCCGGGTACTGGTGAACCTCCTCCCATGTGATCCAATCAAGGGGAGTTCTTATTTCCTAGGTTCGATTATTTTCATGGAATCTATGTAGGAGTGTTTTTGTTACAATTTGGGTGTTTTTCTATTCTAGTGTCCCAAATTAGTGTGATTGTGAATAGAGTATTGTTCTGGGAAGGAAACTACTCTCGTTGGGTTTTATGGCGTGGGAGGGTGTTGAGTTCAATTTTTTTTTTCAAGTTCTAGGGATTTAATTGGTCTCTTTATTCTTTCTTCTAGAGGAGGTTTGTTCTCTTGGATTTATGTGCTCTGTCCAGGTGTCTTCGGTTGGGCACTTTGGAGCCCTGTTTGATTCCTTATTTAGCACATCGAAGTCTGCAAGGTCTTTGTGCGGCTCAACAAATGGGGTATTTCTAGGTGGATAGAATACCTCTTTGTCATCACTTCATTATGGATTATTGGGAACTGAAAGAGATCAGGAGGATGTTAAGAAACCATGAAGAATCCATTTAGGCCAACTAAGCATCAATCTTTACAACAACTACAAAAAATCATGAGAATGAACAGTAGGTAATCACTGAGGTTGGAACAATCATGGACACACTTGTACAATGGAAGCTTCAAATGGAAATCTTGGAGGCTAAATGTAATAAGCTTTGGAACATGGCGATCAATATGAGTAAGGGGGATAAATCAAGGGCCTTGAATCAGGTTCAGTTTGTGAACTTAAACTCTGGAAGACTAAAGAAGAAAGAGAAAGTGTATCACCTTGACAATATAATAGAAATTGAGAAACGAATCTCAAAACCACACAATGTAGCATTGGAATAAGTTGCTAGTAGACATACATTTTGTTAGTTTTTGTGTTTTACAAAATTCTTACTAATTCAAGTTTATTTTATAGATTATAAACTACTTAAAAGTGATGGGAAATTTTAACCCTAAACATAATTAAACTTAGTTAAGGTTATAACCCAGCTTAATTATAAGTTAATAGATAATATAAAATTTTGCTATTATATAACAACTTTGGAATAAATCTATATGAATGTAACTATTCTGCAGTAGTGTTGCAATCTTTCCTTTTTTTAATACAAAATCTCCCACTTTTATTTTAAAAAAAAGTAAAGTGGTGTGGGGAAAACTCAACAATACTTCCCCACATTTGTGGATGTCACTAGTTAGTTTATGTGTGGAAGTGAGTTAAAAAAAAAAAAAAAATCAAAATCTTTAAAACTTGTCATCTACCTTCTTAATCGTCTCCACAATCGCCCATTGGCCTATGATGTGCATGGTGTATTGAATATAGTAATTATTGATACACCATTCTAACTCTCATTCTCTCCTTCCCTGATTCATTCTAAGTGGCAATGTCACTTCATTTTCTTGATAATTTGGAATGTTCAAGGCGTTGTTCAAGGGCCCTTTCAGGTTGAACAACCTCCTATTAACAATGGTGTTTTGGTTTGAGCTAGGTATTTGTGAATTCATCTCTCACTGCAATTGCTTGTATTGATAGCTTTGAATGAGATTTGAGTTGTGCTAAAGCTTGCATAACTGTATGTATATAGTTGTTCAAAGGAATTGCTTAAAAAGGCTCCAAGGTGAACAATTGTGCTTCATGTGCTTCGCATACAAGCCATGATACCTTCATTGTGTCACAAGTAGAGCTTGTGATAGTTTTATGGAACAGCAATGGTTTGATTTGAGGTTTATGTAGTGGGAGTGGTTAATAGAATTTACAATTTTTCAATAGTTATTATTTTAATTTGTCAATATTTCAGATCTACAATTGGATCCAGTTGGATATTTGAAACGTTGACAAATTAAAATGACAATTGTAGACTTTTTGAGCCATTCTATTAACAATTGTTTTTCAAACCACGTCCAAATCCTCAATATATGCAACTCACCTTCTTATGTGGTAAAATTTTCTGTAGTTAGTCTGCTTTAAATTTAAATGGTTTTAGGTCCTGGGTTCTTAGTCTCCTCCTTTGAATAGACAACTAGGAGAGTTATATGCTTTTATTGTTGTGTGTAACTATTCAACCTTTGAACTAAATCATTCCCAACTTGAATGATAACTGAAGTTGAAATGTTGTTGATGGAGCATTATGTTGGCTTCAAATTAGTCTTTGGCTATTTTTCTTCATCATATTGCAATGCAAGGGCTGAGTCCTTAAATCACGAAGCCTGGATTTTGGAATGTGGGTTTGTTTCTATGATTTTCCTTGGTTCAGGTTGTTTTATTTTTGTTTCAGGGGTTTTATGTTTAACTTTAATACCACAACACAAGTTTAAAGTTTGAAGCCTTCTTTATATATAAATGTATTTTTTTTCATATGTATTTTTTTAAGTTTTCAAAAATGTAATTTAAACAAAAAAAAAAAATCATTTTACCAAAATTTGTTTTAAAATCACAAGATTTGTTTTACCAGATTTTAATGAAAAAGTTCAAAAAATAACATGTTTAGACAACAAGAAATTAAATAGTTTCAAACTGTAGATACATAACCTCTTCCTCCATACAAACCATTTAATCTCTTCCTCTATACAAACAATTTGGGGACTTGTAAGCTTTTGTTGTTGTGTATACAATTATTCTTCTTTCAAACAAAGTGATTCCCAACTTGAATGATAATTGGAAATGAAACGTTGTCTTGAATGATAACTAGAATTGAAACGTTGTTGATCATGCATGGTGTTAGCCTTTAAGTTTGTATTTGGCCATTTTTCTTAGTCATGTTGTAGTGTTTAAGCGCTTAAATCAAGAAGCCTGGCTTTGTTTGGTCTTGAAATGAATTGTTTTTACTTAGTTTTGGAAAGCGGATCTATTCTCATTTCAAAATTGTCTTGCTTGTTTCATGTTTTTTTTCTTCTCCAATTATAGTTATAGTTAACATGGTTCTTTCATTTCCACTTGCCAATAAATCAATGTTATTATGTTGGACAAGGATGATGTTTTATTCGTTAATTCATGCATGATCTAAATCTTCAAACCTCATCATAGTGGAATAAGGATGGGAAAGTCGAGGACAAGTTATATTCTTTGCAACATGTGAATAGTTTCAATGCTCATGGTTATTGAATGCTTAGTTGGTGATCAATAATTGACTTGAGGCTTGTGGGATAATGGCTTGATTGATTCTTGGAAATGGACACAAATTCAATTGATTTTATGTGTTCCTGGCCATCTGGTGAGTAATTCTTTTGGCTTTGGGTGGTTTATCGACCTCTGTGTTTCATTTTGGATCATTTTTAATCAAAACAGGGTCAATTTTGGAGCTTAGACACCGAGGAAATCTTGGCCTATGTTGTTTAGTAAGTACATTACTAGCAGTTGGGTTTACTTCTTTGTTTGGTACTTTTTTCTACTTTTCCTTTTGGCTTAAATCCTCTGAATAATTATAGGGAAAATTTGATGTTGGTTGAATCTTGGCCAACACTAGACCATATGTCTTTGTGTCTAGATGTGGAATGTTTTTATTCTAATATCGATTGGGTCTAGAGACTAGGTGTCAAGGAAACCTTGGCCCCTATCATTTATAAAGTTCAATTCAGGTAGTTAGGTTTACCTTTGCTTAATCATATTGCTCTCAACTCTCTCTATTGGTTTAGTCCCATAGGAGTATATATGTATAAATTGGGGGTTGGTTAAAGTCTAGAACTATAATGAAGGCATGACGTCTAGTGCCAGTGAGGTAAGGTGCTTGGAATCTATTCCAGGCCTTGTCTTTTCTCGCTTTCTTTGGATTTTGGAGTTGAGATTTGGTTCCCCTTGTGCATCGATTTCTTTTTTGATGATTTGGGTTATGATCTCTGGGACTTCAAAAGGTTTGGTATCAACCTTTGTGTTTATTTGGGTAGAATTGCTAGTGCTAGTTTAGTTTCTCCACAAAAACGTCATTGTGTAGGTTTGGATAGCATGGAGAATAGGTATGCACAAGAATTTTGTAGATTTTTGTGAAGACACAAGGATCTTATTCACTCCACCATCAACACTTTACTCTTTGTGACCTCCAAAGTGAATAAAAACAAACATCTTTGCATCTCATAGAAAGAAAAAATTATGAGTTTGTTAGTCCAACAGAGGAAAAGGATTGACATCCTTGAGGTAAAGTGTAGCATGCTCCATAACCTAGCTCTTAATATTCAAAAGGAAACTATGTCTATGGCTTGAAACAACGGGGCTACAGAGAATTCAGTCCAAGTTAACCTTAAAGAAGAGGAGACAGTTCACTAGTTGAAGGGCCCAATGGAAATTGAGAAGTAGAGCTCCTCACAATATGATGACAGATAGGAAGAAGCTACTAGTGTTCATGTCTATCACTAACTTTTATATATTTTTGTGTTATAAGGTTGTTAGGTGTTTTTGTGAAACAAGACACATGTAAGCCAACTTGAAACATATACTTCCTAATATGTTGTAAGCTTATTTTTGTAACCTCACACAAATGTTTATTTTCATAAAAAAAACAAAACAAAAAAAACTTAAATCAACATTCTATAACCTAATCTACTACTAACCTCGACTACATCTTTTTTATTATAATTTCTTTTATATTTCAGTTAAAAAATAAAATAATACGTTATGAAATTATGAAACCACATAAGCCAAGTAAAAACTTTATAAATATGAGATGTATATTGAGGAGATTTTACTAGAAATGATATTCTTATCACCCCCATGTACATTACATAAAAGAATTTCAAAAATTGAAAGAGACCACATAAACAACTATAAATTATTAATTAAGAAGACGCAATTACTTACTTGAATAGAGCCCGACAACGTTCTATTTTTTAGGGGGTGCTTTTATCCCTTTTTAGAAAATATGCTACTAGTATCAATACTTTTTTAAGTGTCTTTTATTAAAAAAACAACGTAGTATTAATGTTTTTCCAAGGGATTTTTAAAAGATTTTTTTTTTTTTTAAATATATGGAATTAGTATCACTATTTTTTTTTCCAAGGGTTGTTTTTAAAAAAATTATTATTGATGTAGTATGTAATGACAAAAAGGAAATAAGAAATTCCTAAAATTTGTGTTAACTTTTTTTTTCTACAAAATATAATAAAAATTTAGTTAATATTATAAAATTAAAGAGAATTTTCATAAATTTTAGAAAATTTTGAAAAGTAAAAAAATAATTTATTTTAATGAAATTGGAGTCATTCCCCTACCAATGGAAACTCCTAGCATTGCCCCCCTCCATGAGAAAAATTGCTCAAAATTACCCAAAATTTCACCAAATTTCAGATACTTTGTCTTTTTTTTACATTTCAAGCATAAATAGAGCGAAGGGGATATTATCAGAGTTATGTTTCCCTCCATTCTTGAAATCATAACAAATTTGGGGAAAGTTGGCCAATTTGGCTGAAATTTAGCCAAAGTTTTCCCCTTTTGTAACTTTTAATGCATGGAGGGAGGGGAAAATGACCAGAATTTCCATCAACCCCCAAGGTTGAATCCCATCTTTTTCCCTCCTCTATCCATATACGAAATAGTTAAAAATGCTCAAATTTTGGCCAAATTTCTTAAAAATGCTCAAATTTTAGCATGATTTTAATTTCATACTTTAGTTATTTTAAGCTTTTATTTAGAATATGGTATTAATTGCACATTTTGTAAAGTTTGGCGCAATTTTTTACCTTTTCAAAACTTAGCAAAAAAGTCTGTAAAAATTGTTTACCTCTAGCAAAATTAATCGTGCATACATGCATGTTTTAGAACAAACAAACTTGCATTTTCCTTTATTTGTATGGCCAACGGTTGTAAAGTAATGTTTTGAATTTGTAGATCATATTTCATCCATTTAATCACTAACATGGAACCTCCAAATACTTGTAGCCTATTCACACCTCTTGATTCAACCAACATCATCAAATGTAATAGTAGTTTCTATGAGGATTGATCTAGCTATGTTTTGTTGTTTTTTGAAACATACAATACTATATCTAAAGAATCAAAACCCTAGTTCATTGTGTGAAGTTTTACAACATAGTTGGTTTGCTCCTACTTGTCAAGAAAATTGTGAAACATACCATAAACAATACTATATCTAAAGAATCAAAACCCTAGTTCATTGTGTGAAGTTTTATAACATAGTTGGTTTGCTCCTACTTGTCGAGAAAATTGTGAAACATGCCCTAAAAAGATTACTAGGGAAAATGATTACATGATTTTTAGATAAATGTTTTGCATGAAAACCATGGGGACATGGAAAATTAATAGGTTGACATTAAACACATTTCTTTACTTTTCAATGCCTTGATTTGATGATTTTAATTTCATGCTTTGGTTCTTTTAAGATTTTATTTAGAATATTGTATAAATTGCACATTTTGTAAAGTTTGGCGAATTTTTTATCCTTTTTAAAACTTAGCACAAATGTTTATAAAAATTGTTTACCTCTTGCACAATTTGTGCATACATGCATTTTTATGGAAGTGGTGTGTTAGCTTTGCAAGGTAGAAAACACATCAGAGTTACTCTCTTTTTCTACACATGTTTAAAGATGTATGTATTTTCCATATGTATTGTTTGCAAAAAAAAAACATTCTCTTTTTTTATTCTTTTCAATGGAGTTGTAGAGTCCTAATTTTGATTTACTCATACTATTTTGCAATAAGGTGTGATTAGTATAGTTCCTTAATGAAGCTTGTTGGAATTATGACAACAATCAAAAGAGACAAACAGTGGCAATTTATGTAATGGTAGTAGTTATGTTGAAGACAATATATATCTGTGTAGCCTGAGAAGCATATGCAAGTTTTGTAAGCCTGCTATGGGAAGATTGTAATCTTTACCTCTAAGAAATAAGATATCAACACCTTGCCCCATGGATGTTTCCTTGGTCTATTGTCAAGGTTTTACCACGTAAATATATGTCTTGTTGAATGCCATTTTGTTATCTTGTTTTTCCTTTTCCATTATTTCTTCACAACTATTTTGTGTTGCGATTTATATTTTCTGTGGGCTCATGTTTCTAACAAGTGGTATCAGAGCTCAATTTAGGGTGTGTGAGGCTATCACTATCCAAGAAACATTGAAGAGATGGACAGTGAGACATATTCTTGTGTGTAATTGTTGTATGGATCCTGCGTGTGTATGTTGTTGTTGGATCAATGTTGTGTCTGGAGGGGATGATTTAATGAAGATCAGAGTCGCCTTGAGAGGAGCTTCATGTAATAAAATATTAAATACTATTCCATCTTCAGCCTGTAAAGAAGATGGGTCTTAGCACATAAATTGACCCAACAAATCGACACACCACCCAATGTGATTTCAATGAGTGTCCCCATGCACTTGGACTTGAAATTGTGCCACCGGAAGAAGTCACACAAAATAAGAAAAGATGACTCACCCATAAAAAAACATAATTCGAATATATGTGCTAGAGATCTATTTGCAACAAGTAAAGACTGAGACATGGTGGGTGAAGGTCCATCGTGGTGAAGATTGAATACAAAGTGTTAGAGTTTGGTGTTTCTTCCTCAACATAAAATGGAAAAGGTTTCAATGCAAAGTTTTAGGTGGAGAAGTTCAATGGGAAGAATAACTTCGATCTGTGGAAGCCCAAGATGCATGATCTATTAGTGCAGCAAGGACTGCAGAAGGAATTTGCAAGAAATACAAAGAAACCTACAGGTATGACTGATGAGGACTGGGAAGATATAGATACAAGATCTCTTAGCACCATTCAATTGTGTTTGGAGATGATGTTCTTTTTAATATTGTTGGAGAGGAAACAACAAAAAGATTATAGAGCATAATGGAGAGTCTTTACATGAAAAAATCCTTAAAAAACAAAATCTATTTGAAGAGGAAATTGTACAATTTATGAATGAAAGAAGGTACTAAAATCATTGATCATTTAAATATTTTCAATACTCTTATGTGCCAATTAACTAGTATGGGTGTAAAAAATGAATATGAAGACATGGAAATCATGTTATTATGTTCATTGCCTAAATATTGGGACCACGTAGTCATTTCTATTAGCTTTATCACAATAGATACTCTTGATTATGATTATGTTGTGCGAGTCTTGTTGTCCAAGAAGGTCTAGAGGAAATCTAGTGTAGAAACCTTCATGCCAAAGGAAATGGTGACTAGGGATCGATCCAAAGAAAAAGGGGAGAATTTGAGAGGTAAATCAAGATCTAGGTGAAAATGAAAAAGGGGTAAGTGAAAATGTTGGTACAACAATAAATTAGGGCATCTAAAGAAAGATTGTTGGAAGATGCAATAATCCAAGGATGACTCCACAAAGGAAGAAAATCCAATTGAGACAAGTTCAGGTATGATTGATGAAGTATTATATGTTTGTAATATCTCACAATATTATGAGGAATGGTTATTAGATTATGGTGCTTAGCATCGCATGTGTCCACATAGGATTTGGTTTTCTTCTTACCAAGTTATTGATGGCAGTAGTGTTCTTATGGGAAACAATGTTTCTTGTAAGACTATTGGGATTCGTATCATTAAGATTAAAATGTTTGATGGTATTGTAAGGAAGTTAACATAGGTGAGACATGTACGAGAACTCAAAATTAATTTTATTTCCTTGGGATTTTTGGATTATGGAGGTTATAAATTTACAAGTCAAGGTGGAGCACTAAAAGTGTCCAAGGGCATTTTGGTGGTAATGAAGGCTACAAATATTGGGAACCTTTACAAGCTGCAAGGGAGTACTCAAACAAATGAAGCAATGGTGGTATTTGAGGAATAAAATGATTCTACTTGTTTATGGAATCAAGGAATGGGCCAAATGAGTGAGAAAGGGATAAAGGTACTAATTAACCATAAGTTACTTCCAAATTTAAAATATTTGAATTTGAATTTCTACAAGCACTGTGTTTTTGGGAAGCATTATAGATAAAAGTTTAAAACAAGTAGTCATACAAGTAAGGGTATTCTAGATTATGTTCATTCATATGTTCGAGGGCCATCCCCTACAGTTTCTTTTGAAGGATCATCATACTTTGTGACATTAATAGATGATTGCTCTAGAAAGGTATGGGTCTATATTCTCAAAAGAAAAGATGAATTGTTTAATGCATTTAAGCAATTTAGAGTTTTGGTTAAAAAAGGAATAGGCAGGTCATTCGAGTGTTTAAGAACAAATAATGGAGGTGAGTTCACATCTTTGGAATTTGAAAAATATTGCAAGGAATCTAGGATTGAAATACATAAAACCACATTTTACACTCAGAAAAATGGTGTGGTTGAATGCATGAACATGACTCTTATAGAGAGAGAAAGGAGCATGCTCAGTAATGCCAAGTTGGAGCAATATTTGTGGGAAGAACTAGTAACTACAACTTTATATATGTTCAATTGGTCACCATCAATTGAAATAGACTGTAAGATTCTTGGAGAGGTATGGACAAGTCATTTATGATTACTCAAATCTAAAAAAAATAGTTGTGATGCTTATGCTTTTATTGTTAAAGATCATCATTCTAAGTTGGACACAAAATCAAAGAAGTATATATTTGTTGGTTATGGTGATGGATTAAAGGATACAAATTGTGGGATCCTACTACCCACAAAATCATCATTAGCGGAAATGTGGTATTTGATGAATCCCTTCTCATAAAACCATACATAGTAGAAGTCTAAATGAAATAGGAACAAGTACCACAAAATCAACAAATTTACTTGGAAACTCAACCATCTACAAAAAAGGGAGAAAGAAGAAGATGAGGATGCAAAAAATATACAAGAAAATGTGGAGATGACAAAACCAACTCTAAGTAGATATACACATGCCAAAAATCCTTCTAAGAGGTATGAAAATTATATTGCATCTATTACTTTGATTTGTAATGACGGGGAATCTTGTTGTTATCGGGAAGCAATGGATTTTTTTGAAAGTGATAAATGGAAAATAGAAATTAAAGAAGAAATGGATGCCTTGGAGAAGAATAAAACATGGGACCTAATAGAAATCCCAAAGGGAAGGAAATTTTTTGGTTCCAAATGTGTCTACAAATTGAAAAAGGGTGTTGATGATAAAGTTGAAAGGTACAAAGAAATACTGGTAGAAAAAGGGTATTCTCAAACGGAAGGTATTGATTTCCATGTAATATTTTCACGAGTTGTTAAGATTGTTTCTATGTGTGTAGTATTAGCACTAGTTTCTTTACTTGATCTTGAGTCAAAGAAGCTAGATGTTGAAACAACATTTTTACATGGAGATTTGGATGAGGATATATATATGGAACAGCCAAAAGGGTTTGTTCAGGATTGCAAAAGAAGATTTGTTTGCAAACTCAAGAAGTCGTTGTATGTCCTGAAGTAGTCTCCAAGACAATGGTACATTCATTATCTTGGTGTTATATGTTGGTGATATGCTTATAGCAAGAAAAATCATGGTTGAGATCAACAAGTTAAAGTCTCAATTGACTAGGAATTTTGATAAGAAGGATCTAGGAGCACCAAAACAAATTTTGGGCATAGAAATACATAGAGACAGGAAACATGGTAAGATTTGGTTATCACAATAGAAGTATGTGGAGAAGATACTCATGAGATTCAGTATGAATAATGTGAAATCAGTAAATATACTTTTGGCTTCCCATTTTAAGATTCACTCAAGTTTATGTCCTAGTAACAAAGAAGAAAAGGATTATTTGTCTAGTGTATTGTATGCTAGTGCAATAGAAATTTTAATGTATGTGATGGTATGTACAAGACCATATATTTCACATGCAGTTGGTGTTTTCAGTAGATACATGGAAAATCCAGGTAGAGAGCATTGGGAAGCAGTGAAGTAGGTGCTTTAGTATCTTAAAGGCACAAGTGATAATTGTATCACCTATAATGGTTGCAATGATTCAGTTTGTGGTTATGTTGATTAATATTTTGTAGGTGATTTGGACAAAATAAGATCTACTTTAGGTTATGTCTTTACTCTTCTAGGAGGATTTTTATCTGTTGGATGTCAAATCTTCAAAACAAATACGCGTTATCCACTACTGAGAAAAAATATATAGTTGTCTCACATGCATGCAAGGAAGCAATTTGGTTAAAGGGTCTATTGGGTGAGTTTGTAAAAGTGTAGGACAAGTAAATGTATTCTATGATAGTCAAAGTGTTATCCATTTGACTACCAATCCATCTTATTGTTAGAAAAGTGGGTGTGCTTGTTTAATCATAGACAATATAGCAATATTGTCACCCAACCATAGGTATGAATGCCACCACTGATCACCTTGACCTTGACAGAGAGAAGAATTCTAGTAGAAATTCAATATCCAACCAAGGATAATGCACTAAGAAAAGATGACCAAGACTGATAAGAAAGTCCAACCCAAAAAGACCGAAATTACAGGTTGCAGTAACTGCAGCTGTAGCTGCTCCCCAGACTTGCGCACTACTGGATTTATGCAGTTGTGAATTGTGTGTATCAAATGAGCTCTGGAGCCTTATATTTAAACTTCTCTTTCTAGGTTTTCTGAGCCGACTTCTCTTTTTGGAGGCTAAAGACTCAATATAAAATATTCTCTTTAGCCGACTTTAGTTCTAGGGTTATGTCCAAGTCTTTTAAGGTTATTCTTGCTTCCTAGAATATTATAATCTCATAAAAGGTCACAAGTGGAGGTTAATACCCCCTGCAGCTACCATAATATCAACACTCCCTCCTAACTAGGGAGGTATAAAAGGCAATGGTGTTGAGCAAAAATAGACCATTCAACCGGTAGCATCATCATAGCCACATAGGTTATCTCATGATCAAATGATCCAGGTGGATATCGGTGGCCACCCACCTTCTCCAACTGGCCCAAAACATGTTTTTGGTAATTTTGGTAATTTACTATTTTTAGCAGTTTTTAACTTCCGGGACCATTTTGAGGCCCTAAATGATGTTTTTTGAGAAAACGGGGAGAAACATGGATCTTAGATCATGTTGCTCACCCAAAAGTTGTATTTCTTGGATAGATCTTTCCAACAAGCTATCGAGCGCCCCAAACGGAGATCGTATGCAAAAGTTACGACCCTGAGAAGTTGATGCACCAACTTACCCAAACGGGGCCCACATGACTTTTGGCGCTTCATCTCCTAGGGTTAGGTTTTTCGATGTCTAGGGTTTTTGGCATTCCTGCTTATTGTAAAAAGGCCTTCAGAGCCTCATTGTAATCATCATCTCACGGATGCGAGTAGGCGTCACATCTCTTCTCAGAGATAAGCTACCACCATTCTAGCGAGTCATTCACTCTGTACTTTTACAATCTCTGTACATTTATTTCATTAATAGAAATCGTGTATTACTGTATATCTGTGACTCTTGTTATATTTCC
>ML801740.1:0-11511 GCA_009831015.1 Picea engelmannii | reverse complement strand
AATTGTAGCAGTAAGAAGCCAATATTTTTGCCCAGGAATGAAGAAAGAAGTGGATATTTACATAGCCAGATGTCTAGAATGACAAAAGGTAAAGACAGAAAATAGGCACCCAACAGGTTTTCTACAACCATTTCCCATTCTGGAATGGAAGTGGGAAGTAGTTACAATTGATTTTATTACTAAGCTTCCTATAACAGTGAAGCAGCATGATTCCATCATGGTGGTGGTGGATAAATTGACTAAAGCAGCGCATTTAATTCCAGTAAAGAATACACACAAGTCAACGAATATTGTAGATATCTACATGAAAGAAGTTGCTAGGATACATGGAGTGCCTAAGGAAATAGTTTCAAACAAAGATCCAAAGTTTAATTCCAATTTTTTGAAGGGTTTGTTCAAAGGATTTGGGACAAACTTAAATCTTAGTACAACATATCATCCAGAGTCAAATGGGAAAACAGAAAGGACTAACATAATAATTGAAGACATGATTAGAATGTATGTGATGGATCAGCCATCAAAGTGGGAAGATTATATCCATTTAGTTGAATTTTCCTACAATAATGGGTATTGGGCCTCATTGAAAATGAGTTTGTTTGAAGCATTTTATGGCAGAAAATGTAACACTCCAGTGAGTTGGGATAATCCAGCAGATAGGGCAGTTATCGGGCAAAAATTGCTAAAGGAAATGGAAGATCAAATGGAAAAGATAAAGAAAAATTTAAAATTTTCCCATGATAGGAAAAAAAATTATGCAGACAAGAACAGAGTTTTCAAATATTTTAAAGTGGGAGAACATGTATTCTTAAAATTAAAGGCAAGGAGAAGTTCAATAAGATTAGGAAGTTTCTCGAAGTTGGCAGCAAGATATTGTGGGCCTTTTGAAATATTAGAAAAGATAGGGTGAGTTGCATACATGTTGGATTTTCCTGCATCCATGAGAGTGCATAATGTATTTCATGTGTCACTGTTAAAGAAATGTTTTCTTGATCCTAACCACATAATTGATTAGAATGTGATCCAGGTGGAGCACGAAGGGGATTTTCAAGCGGAACTAGTACGTATCTTGGACCTGAAATTCAAAGTGCTCAAGAAAAATTCCATAGGGTTAGTAAAGGTTCAATGGACCTACTACAGTATTGAATATGCTACATGGGAGCATGAAGAAAACATGGAGGCAAAGTACCCACAAATTTTTGACAGTTTTGAAGAAAACATAATGCAAGACTCCATCTTGAGCATCTAAAATTCTGGAACCACATCTCTGAGTCCAAGCCAACTACGATGGGGACCTTGATAAAAGAAYGGCTCATTCCTTGGGTTATCCTTGGTAAACAGATGGTACATCCCTTGGGTTATCCCTGATAAACAAATGGATCATTCCTTGGGTCGGYGAGTTGAAAGGAACATAAGATTTTGGTTGGAGTTGTTGCTGGAGTTGTTAAATTGYAAAATTTTATTTCTAAGTATTGTGACGTAAATTTTCATATATGTATATCAACATAGAGTGCACCGAGGAYGATGCACAATTGTAGGGGAGGGGGAATGTAAAATCCCCACTATAATCCCCAGTTTAATTAATGCTTGTGTAGATATAATGTGTGGCTACGACCAAGCGATGTAATATGTGAATTGTATTTCCTTGTTTTATTAATAAAAATGKGATGCCAACTGCTAAGGGAACATGGACAAGATATGGGGGATGAATTAGTCCACAAGAGGGGGGAGTGTCTAGGATAATGACCAAGAAGGGTCCAAGGGGGAAATACCCATGTATATTAATTTAACCCATTTCCCTAAAAAAATTATTTGTATATGAACATTCCCATTTCTGATTGAGTGTTCCCAAATCCAACCATTGAATACATGTAAGAGGATGGGTGTGAGTGGTCACATCCCAAAGTTATTGGGCACATGGGGGTTGAGTACAATCATCTTGGGGAAGAATGTAAGTCAATAAAGGAAATCCAAATAGAGGAAATTTGTATGGGTGGAAACAACAATTTTTAGTTAGTCAAGTTGTGCATGAGAAATAAGGAGAGAGAAAGAAACAGAGCTTGAAGTTGTTGCGGCCATGGAGGGCGAATTCTAGAGAAAGATGGAGCATAATTGGAGCAAATTGGAGCTGGAAAACTGAAGAGAAAGGTTTCCAGGCCTGAAGAGTGAACTCCTATGTGAGTTTCACTAAAACAACAAGTGTTTGTTGTTGGTTTGTTGATATTTTTCCTAGCAACAATTTCACTTGAGTTCTGAGCTAAGAGATTCCTAGCTACCTGTGCTAGAGAGACCCTGATAAAAGAATGGTACATTCATTGGGTTAATCCTAATAAACAAATGGTACATCCCTTGGGTTATCCCTAATAAACGAATGGTGCATTCCTTGGATTGGAAAGGGCAAGAGGAAGAGAGAGCTAGTGGAAAATCAAGATACTTGTAGGAGAATATCAGTTGGGTTGAGAATTTTGTGAGTTGTGAGTGGACTGTGAGATATCACCCTCTTTTATGGATTGTTAGCCTCAGCTCAGGGGTGACTGGATGTTGAAATTTGGACCATTCAGTGTATGGTTGGGTGGAACGTCTGTCCCAAGCAGTTGGTTGCACAATTGTTGTGAAAAGATAAGTGTTTTATCTTGTTGTTGTGTTAAAGTATGTGTTTAATTGTTGTGAATGAACTCTATGTATGTAGAAGTGATTTATATGTTATTGTAATGAGTTGTTTAGATGCATTTTATGTTGATTATTAGCATGTTATAGATGCTTATATTTTTTGGTTATAGACAGTAGCTAAATATTTTTGAAATTGTAGCTGAAAGCTATAGGAAATGAGTTAATTGTAAATAAATTAAATTAATTAGCAGAAATTCCGTTTTTAAGAGTATTATGCACCATAATGTCCCTCGGTTGGGTTGGGGGACCTTACATTCAAGATGTTAGTTAATTGGACTATTAGTATAACATGTTAAAACTTGTGTCTCTATAATGTATAGATTAACAAAACTTCCAATCAAGAGGGTATTAATACATAGCTTAATCCACTGTGGTGATGATAAATACTATGCACTATGCAATGTTTTAATGATTTCTAGGCCAATTCCTCATTTTCTATATTGTACAAATTTATTTGCAATGCTAGTGTCTATTGTGTTATTTTGCGTCAAGCTATTCTATCTCCATCGGAAACTAGTTATGTATCCTTTGGTTTATAGACATCTTATACCTAGTATCATGGGTGGTTGTTATAACGCGCAACACTACTTTATTTTTCCAAGGATGTCTTCATTAAGGAACAATGAAAATTTGCAAAGTCAAATTATACAACAAATCATTGGCATTTTGATTTTTACTAACCAAATTATGGTATTATATATACTTTTATTGTCTTCTTTGTTAAATTTAAATATTCTCGGGGGCTTGACGGCAGCTGGGCAGGAACAGACGACTTTCAAACCTTCGAACCTCGGAAATGGCGGATTCTACAACTTTTCTAGGGGGATTAGTATCTTTTTAGGCTAACGGGTTGAGTCTTTCCCTCGAAGATTTTGGGATTTGTTCTTGGCATTTTTTCAGAGTTTTCTCTAATTATTTTTTCCACCTTTCTGGAGGTTTCTTTGTTGTTCTTTTAGCTTGTTTAGGTTCAGGACTCTTTAGTTGGAGTTATTTTCTCTACTTCCTGTGAAGGTCTCTATTCCTCTAGTTTTGACAGAACTTTGTTTGTTACTCTTCACATGTCTTCTCACTGCTTTCTTACATTTATTTCCATCGCTCAATAGGCCATCATTTTTTAAGTTACTGATGGGGTAGTGCGGGTCTGATTTCCCTCGGTTTTCGCTATGATCAGAGGTTATTAAGGTAGTTGTCAGGGTTTCAGTCACTTCGATAGGAGGTGTCCTGTTGTGGTTGGGCCTTGGTAGCGGACTCACTATCCACTGGAACGGCCTCCTAATGGAAGTTGAAGTAAGTGCCCTGATGGGGGAGGCTGATGAAGCCATGTGGAGGCAAGCGGGTATTTTATCCTCAAGTGATATGTTTGAATTAAATGTGTGCCTTAATTCTCGTCGGGGTTCAGTAAAGACACAGTTCACATCTTCTCCAGTGGTAAAACATAGGGAGGATTTGTGTCTCATTTCCTCCATCGCCGAGAGAGGTTCTGAGTATGCTGCAGCCAGACAATAAACAAGTGAATTCCATGTGTTTTCACTAAAGGTTCCAGGAGTGCAGACGGGTGGAAACGCGAGGGTGACGGGTGGTGTCACCCAGAGATTTAGTGAGAGGAATTATTTTACTATAGGTACGCGTAGGGTAAAGTCGTGGATTCTGAACTGCTCAAAACGCAAGTTGATGTTAGGCGAAGATTTTGGCCTTGCAGATACTGTAATTTTAGCGCTATGTACTCTGGTAGGAATATTTTCTTATCGTGCAAGGTGCAATATGCCTCTAGAAGAGTGGGTAAATTCCACTTGGTGTCTGCTACAGGGTTCCACGCCTGAAGTAGTTTACATGACAAAAGGTTGTTATGGTTTTCATTTTAAGTGGGTTGAGGACTCTAAGGTTATTTTGGAAAAACCTTGGATCTTCGACGGAGGTATTCTGATGCTAAAACGATGGCGGCTGAGCTTCGATCTGACGCATGATTACTTCCACTTCAGGCACTTCTGGGTGTTACTACATGGTTTGTCGTTGCATTTCTAGAATGAAAAGGCTTTGGAAGCCATAGGAAACACCCTTGGTAAGTTCATAATAGTTGATGATTGGGGCACTTTGGGCTTCAGATAAAATGATTGGCAGAGTTTTAGTGGAAATAGACATTCATGTGGGTTTGTTGGAGTCTTTGGAGATAGAGTGGCAAGCATTTCATTTTTCACAAACTTTGGACTATTTGGGTATTCCTTTTAGATATTCGTTGTGTCGGAAGACCGGACATCTGAGGCGGGAATCCTCGGGTTTCTTCGAGCAGGAGGTTTAAAAAGGGACTTTGTTGGAAAGGTCAACCCGAGTGGATTCGCCAGATGTGGAGTCATGCAGGTTTAGCCCGAACGGTGTTGATTTTTCAGTTCCCAGTCATTCGGCCCTGATGGACTCAATTACGAGTAATCTCAAATCCATTTTCCCCACACTATTATATTCATTATCTTCCTAGCAAAGAAATGAATTGGACACTTCCAGTTTTTTTGGAGTCCAAGGGGGGTATTATGGTTGACATTTTTCCCTCTCGGGTCATGGCGGGTTCTCAAGTTACGTCAGGTTTACCAACTATTGTCCATCCTTATGGGGCTTTGGAAGGGGGGGAGGTTGGAACCGTGGTAAATCTTGACCCTCAGGAGGTTAGTAGTCAACCACGTGACACAGTGGAGGTTGGTACTAACACAAACCGTAGCACGTCAAATGTTTTGGGATCTCCGAGAGGGGACCCTATTATTCTGTGTGTTCCTATTGAGGATTGCATAATCCCGGGGTTTAGGGAACCTAAGTTGGGGGATAGTGCTATTGGGGAATTCCTAGAGACCCTTTTCCCTTCCTACGGAGAGGCACTCTCTCTGATGCAATTACCAACTTTTCGGGGGAGGACCATTTACAAAAGAATGGTTATTGAAGGGGGTACAGGGATGTTAGGGCCCAAAGAGGAGACTCTTGGGAATGATTACACTTGGTCAAAGGGTCTGGGTATGGAGATTTCCCCTATAAAAACTCGAAGTGTGAGGAAGAAGAAAGAGGATTTGGGTCTTTCATCCATTGAGACAAAATTACCTGTCATTAGTGAATTTGGGGCGCTTAGAGGCCTGAAAGCCCTCACGAGAGTGAAATCATGATTTTACTCTCTTCAAACATTAGAGGGGTGGGGGGGATCGGGATCCTGAAATTTGCCTCCCTTCGAAGACTTCTTCGGAGGACTACACTGTACATTATCTTTTTGCAAGAAACTATGGTGGAGGATAAAAAGGCTCATGCATTTATGAATTCTTTCCATCCTTCTTAGCTCACTTGTGTCATAAGAGTTGTTGGAATTTCAGGGGGGGGTTTAGTATCTTGGGATCCAAAAATGTTTGACATTACTCCTTTGTGTTGTGGTGGTATCCTTTTAACAGGTACTTGTCTGGAACTTAATCATCCAGTTACTTTGATAAATGTGTATGGTCCCTGTTTGGAGAGAAAATCCTTCTGGGAAAAGGTGGTGGCCAGGGGTCTTTTGGCACTCAAAAATCTTATTTTGGTCAGAGATTTAAACCTTACCTGTGATGCTGGGGAGCTGTTGGGAGAAGAAGCGCATTTGGATCCTATGTCTTCCTTCTTTAAAGATATTTTCAATGGATCTATATTGATATATATTGCTTCGGATGTTTTGGTGCTGACGTGGAGAAATGGCAGAAGGGGCTCTGCAAGTATTGCCAAAAGACCGGACCGTGTCTTAGTAGTTGAAGATCTTATTGCGGGAGTTAGTAGATATAAGTCATGGGTGGATTTTCCCTACTTTTCTGACCATGCACCTGTCCTTTTAATATTAGATAGGCTTACCCTTCCGACCGTTTACCCCTTCAAATTCAATGCTAGTTGGTTATGTGAAGAAGAGGTGATTTCTATAGAAACTGAAGTCTGGAAGGACCATGTGCATCTGGTTGAAAGGGATGCTCAGCATAGATTAGAAAATTAATTGAATTATTTAAAAGCTCACATTAAATCTTGGGAAAAAGAATTTAAAAGAAAACAGGAAGAAAATCTTGTTAGTTTGGAGGGAATTCTAAAAGATTTACTTCTGGACGCGGCAAAGGAGATTGGTAACAGTGATAGGGAGACACAAATAAAACTCCTGGAGATTGAGCGTGACAAAATTTTACAAGAAGAAGAAGAAAAGTGGAGACTCAGAAGCAGAGTAGTTTGGCTAAAGAGTGGTGATAAGAACACAAAATTCTTCCACAGTTATGCTAGCTTCAGGAGGAACAAGAACCATATCTGGGAGATAAGGGATGAGAGTGGAGATTTACACTCCGGTCAGGCTGCTATAAAAAAAGAAGTTGTCAATTACTTTAAAACTTTTTATGAGGAATCTGATCAAGTATTTATTAAAGATCAAGTTAACATTACCAATATTTATTATCTCATTGTAAAGGAAGATGATGCAGCGCTTTTAGATCTCTCGTGTTCAAAGCTGGAACTATGGGAGGTACTTAAGTATTTTTCCTAAGATAAGAGCCCGGGGCCCAATGATTGGTCGGTGGAGTTCTTCATCCATTTTTTGATTTAGTGGGAGATGACTTACTAGATTTGGTGGAGGATTCTAGACTGTGTGGTTCAGTGAATAAGTCTCTAAACGCAACTTTTCTGACTCTTATTCCAAAAGTAAATAATCTTATTTCCTTTGGGGATTACAGACCAATAGCTCTCTGTAATCTATGTTACAAATTGATTTCAAAGATTATTGCAAACAGGTTAAAGCCTATTCTCTCTCGTTCATTGTCGGAGGAACAGTTGGGTTTTCTTAAAGGTAGACAGATCTTGGATGCTATAGGCATGGATTAGGAATGTCTGCATAGTATTAAGGTTAAAAAGTCAAAAGATATGATTTTAAAGTTAGATTTGAAGAAAGCTTATTATTGTATTGACTGGGATTTTCTGGGATTGACTCTTATTCAATCGGGTTTCAGTATTCCTTTCACAAATTGGATCTTAAGTTGTGTGACCAGCGCAAACTTTGCAGTTTTGATAAATGGGGAGACTTCACAAATGTTTAAGAGTGGCAGAGGACTCAGACAAGGTTGTCTGTTATCGCCTATGTTATTCATTCTTGTCATGGAAGGTCTAAGCTTGTTGTTAAAGAAGGGAAAGGATGAAGGGAATTTATTTGGGGTAAAGGTGTCAAGGTTATTCAAGATCTTACATTTTTTCTTTGTGGACGATGTGTTAATCATGACTAACGCAACTGTTGATGAGTGGTTAGAGATTGAAATTTTTTTATTAATTTTTTGTAGTGCCTCTAGATTGTTGATAAATTGGTCAAAGTCTATATTTTACTATGTTGGATTCTATGGAGATACTTTAGAGAACTTAAAGGATCTGTTTCCTCACAACTTCGAGGAACTTGCTAAAGGATTTTGGTATCTTGGTTATTTCTTAAAGATCGATGCTTACAAACCTGTGGACTAGAGATGGCTACTCTCAAAGATTGAAGAGAGGATAGGGATGTGGTGCAACAGATGGTTGTGCAACAGATGGTTTTTGTTAGGGGGCTAATACACTCTGGTTAAATCAATATTAGAAGGTCAACTTGTGTATTGGATGGCATTGGCGACTATACCAGCATCCATTTTGCAAAAAATAAGGAAACTAATGTTTAGCTTTTTATGGTCTGGCGATGAAGGGAAAACGCATGTTCATCTCTATAGCTGGGAATTCTTAGCTAAACCAAAGCTTATGGGAGGTTGGGGGATACGAAATATTTTTATGTTCAATAGTTCCTTGGCTGCAAATTATTTTTGGCGAGTCCTAAAGAAGGAAGGAGTGTGGAATAAGGTGATTAAGGATAAATACATCCCCCACTTCTCTATAGTCACTTGTCTAAGGTTAGCTTCAGCTACAGCTCCGTCTGCCTCTCAGACTTGGAAGAACTTGCCGAAGTCTGTGCACTTGATTACGCATTGGCTGAGTTGGAGACCAGGATCAGGTCACTCAGTGAAAATTGGTTTGGATAGAATCCTGGGCTTGGAGAATGTTTATTTTTTATCTCTCCAACTCTTAACTGATATGAAAAGAAATCATTTGGTTTATCTCTACCAAGATTTAGGAGAAATCAGACCGGGTTTCCCATCTGATCATTGGAAATCCAATGAGGAGATTGGCCTTGGTGGGAACCAAGCAGAGGAAAGGGAAGCTTTTCACAGGGCTCTTAGTGGAGTGGGGGTGCAGTTACAGAATAAGGAAGACGATCTCATTTGGATCGGTGGAGATATATCTAGAAGACTAACTGTTAAAAATATTTACCTGGCCCTTGCAAAGAAAAAATGGTCGAATGTCATTAGGCGATGGAGAAGACATATGTGGAAATGGGATATGGCACAAAATATTAACTTATTTATTTGGTTATCCATTGAGAATAGAATCCTTACCTGGGACACTTTGCAAAGAAAGGGTTGGCAAGGCCCAAATATTTGTCACTTGTGCACCAAAAAGGTTGAATCCGTGTATCACTTATTTTTTTCTTCCAGCTTATGTCGGGAGGTGTGGATCAAGATAATAAAGGACTTTAACATCTTGACTGCTTTGGGAAGGTAGTACCTTAAGTGAAAGCTTTGAAAATTGGAATAAAAAGGAGGCCATTTCCTGTACACTTCCATCCATTCTTTGTTGGTTTGTTTAGCTGGAGAGGAATAACTACATTTTCGAGGGAAGAAAACCATCCACAATCTCTATTGTATCTAAAGTTAAAGCACTTCTTCCTTTCGAGCTTATTGTGAAGAAGGTCATTGTCCACATTTTACAGAACCCATGTTACATTACTCCTATTGTAAGCTGGTTCGATGGTGCAGCACTCATAAGTGATCATAAGTGTGGGTCAGGGGGTTTAATTAAGACTAGCACAAACACAGTTTATAAGTGAACTTTTAATTGTGGTTTCAGGTCAAATACAAAGGCAAAATTGCTAGAAGCATGGGCGACTCTTATCTTAGATGTGTTACTGAGTATTGATGTAATCCAGGTAATAGGCGATTCAAAGATCACTATTGAGTGGTTGAAGGATAGAGGCAAGCTTCAAACAGCTTCTCTAATGGGTCGGATGGACAGAATCAAAATGATTTCCTTTCAAAAAATGCACTATCAAATATCGAAGGACAAATAGAATATAGCTTGTGGGTAGATGGAAATGAGGGGCCCACCAAAATTTACAAACTTTTTTAACTTCTTAGTTGTTTTTTGGTCTCTTCAGTCTTTGGAGATCTTTGAGGATAGTCTCCAGATTATATGATTCTTTGTTTTACTCTCGCAGCCTAGTTCCTTTTTGGAGTTCATGTTTGGGTCTTTCCCCTCCTTGAGACCCTGGGTTCACTTGCTTCACTAGATGCATTGTTTTGTGCTTCTGAAAGCGCCAGAATAGAGGCTTCTATATGTACTCTTTTTTAAGTATGGTTTTTGTTTTTGCAAAGAAACGGTGGAAAGCTTACCCAGCATGAACTATGAAGATGATGTAATGTGCACATATTTATATTATCTAATATAAATAGCAATTTTTCTGTTGAAAAATACTTTAAATATTCCCAATTCTCAAATTCGTAAATTTATTGATTAATATTAATTTCTATAACATATGGCATGGGAGTGAATTTTTTTTTTCCTTGGCTTTTGAATATTTACTAAATTCCTTTTAACAAGACCAAATTTCATAACTAGTGATTTGGATATGAAGGTTGAGGATACTTCACTCAAACAACTTGGTAGTGTTAGAAAAGCTACCACATCCCGGGCCTTCAAAACAACTATCTCTAATGTCTCCTTTAAAAATGAAATTCATCAAAGAATTTCTTAAATTAAGAAAAAGCTAGGGGAGAAAAATCATGTCTATATATATAAGAGTGACATTTATTAAGGTTTGCACGATTTTTTAATTTACAAGTGCAAAGGAACACATAAAATCCAATTTCTATTTTTAAATTTTTGTGTAACTTGCTATCTTTTTTGAAGTGCAATTTCAATTCGTTTATAAATCTACCACATTTTTGTAATCTCCCTCCTCCAAATACAAAAGGCATACTTTTAACTAGGCTACAACGTGATATTACATAATTTTATTCTAGATTTCATGATGTTACCATAAGAAGGCATGATAGATATTTGGTCGCAATAATTTTAAGTGCGTTCTCTTAATGATTTTGGTTTCAAAATATTATTTGTGATGTTACATATTGTTATCGAATGGCTCTCTTGTTTTTATCATTTTTGCATTTTGTTGGAGGTTACTTGCAATATATTTGTTTTGAAATGGCTTTTTTTTTTTTTTTAATTTAATTTGGAGTAGACATGTTCTTGTACTCATTGGGGAATTTATTTTTAATTTATTGATTTTGGTTTCAATTTGTATTTAAGATTAGATATTTCTTAAGAGTAAATGCTATGTAATGTTGATGAACAAAATGCAAGGAGCCTAAATGGATGTAGAGTTGTAGATTAGATCTTATTCTTTGTACCAAATGTTGAGGTATATCTTTGTTGGTTTATTTATATAGTTTCATTTATATGGCATAATTGGTCACTAGGTTGGGCGTGTACTCATGTGACACGGGGTCAATTCAATTTTCTACCACTATAACCTCTAGTTGTTCCCACATTGCCCCTTACATGACACACAAGGTAAGTTGAGGTTTTGATCCAGTGACCTCACATAACAGAGTGCCTAAAAAAAGCACTCCATCGTCGGCCAATCTACACCCCAAGGGTTGGTTTATTTATATAGTTGAGCTCATATTATTCAACAATTGTTTATTTAGTTTTAATACATCTAATGTTGTTTTAATTGGTAACTTTCAATAT
>ML801739.1:84738-147474 GCA_009831015.1 Picea engelmannii | reverse complement strand
ACTTTCAGGTGGGGCTAGTATTAGTGCTTGAGGACATGGTTGGTTAAGGGATTCTTATGCCTTGAAGCTGAACGGGTAGGGAACCACTTCTTGCTTGATGGGACATAGAAGGAAGGGGGGAATTTCTCTGAAATCCCTTTAGTATGCACTTACTAATTCAGGCTCAGGCCCTTGAGGCTACCTTCTTCTATTGCTATATTATATAGGGAATTATATATAGAGGGCATTATAGAGCAACTACGGTCAATTGGTCGAGTACTTGTTTATAGGTTCATTTGTTGTATAAGGAAGTGAGAAAATCCACATAGTGTTTTCATGAAAAGAACCAAGGTACGGAGTCCTCAACGAACTTCACCACATGTATTGATTGGAGAACTAGGTTCAACGCAGACTTCATTCCTTGGGTGGGACAAACACTCTTCATTAGGGAGGTTGTGACTAATAAAAAAATGATTTCTTGAACCTGTATGGAGATAATATTCCTCAAAACCCAGCTAAACGAAACTTTGATTTATTCAATGTGCACTTGGGAGCGTTTTCAAGTTAAGTTACAACCTTTTACTTTTGGATTAAATTGCCCATGCCCCAGGCAGAGGGAATTAGGAAATGAATGAATCAAGTTGACTCATGAAAAATGAAAGTTCAAGAACCCCAGATTGGCAGAACCTTTTGGACCTCGTACAAACACAACTTTGCTTTATCAAATGCCCATTTCAGAACGTTTTGTTTTCGAGCGAAACAACTACAGAGCATGGCATGGATCATCATCTTCCTTCTTGATTGGATGAGGGATACTTCCATTGGGGGAACTGAGTATGAAGGCGCAGGGAATTGATAAATTAAGGCCCCACTATACAACAAAATAAACAACAAGGGTTTTCCTTCTAAAAACACACATTTCATAAGATTTTTCGGATTGACCGAATGAATTGGCATGTGGGTGAGATGGGTTTGATCGATTAGGTTGAACCAGAACAAACTAGTCGCTCCTCACTTTGGCTTACTACAAATGAAAGTGATAAACTCCAATGGGAGGAAGACTCGGACCCCCCAACCAAGCACCCATATTTTATTTATCCAAAGCCCGTTTGGGATGGGAGTGTTTTCAAGTTCCAACCCTTTCTCATCTGGAAGGTGACCAAGCCCAAGGCATAAGGAAATTTGATAATTAATTGATTTACCTATACTAAATAAAAATTTTTCAACCCCAATGGAGGAATATTCCTACGAACCGTGCCAACGACAGGTTTCCTTGTACAAACACATGTCTTAGAAGGCTTTTGAATTACCAAATAGATGAACGAATTCACATGGCTAGTCCCTTCTTGATCGAATGAGGTCAACATCAAAATACTAAACTTTCTTTGAGGTTTGGGTGCCCAATGGACTTTGAATAGGGTTTCCACCCGCCGCTACCTCATCCTCGTTATGCTTTACCCTACCCTAGAGGAGAGGATGGAATGACCTTTATATGCACTCAATATGCTATTTTCTTACTTAACAATGCTAGTTATCGACCCGATTGGATGATTATGTATCAAACCCCCTCAACACAAGGAATTGGAAGGACTCATTCGAGGTACAGGGTGAGGGTTCTCTTTAACAAAAAATGTTTTTCAGACACTTTTTGGATCGACCGGCCAACCAAACTCCAAATATTCATCTTTCTTCTTGGGTATCTGATTTACTTTACCTTCTCACCTCACCCGCTCTAGCCTCTTATGCATGGCCCTGACTTACTTACTTGAAAGGAATCACCTGATATACATTCAATCAACAATTTTACTTAATAAAATAGGAAGCTTGATAACCAGTGGGCCTTCACTCCTCCAAACCCAAATAAATTAAGTTCGCTTTATTTAAACATGCATCTCAGAAGCTTTTCTCATCACACCTTGACTTTAAGATTCAGGCGCCCATAGACCCACGGAAAAATAAATTAGGAAATGAATCAACCTGCCTATTTGAAAATGCAATTTAGAGACCCGTATGCATCGTATTACTTGGACCCCCAACAAATAGGGATTTCCTTTATACAAAAATGCACTTCCGAAGGTTTCATTGGATCCATCGGAACCACTTCTTGAGCCACCCACCCACTCTTTTCAATAATTTTTCACCTCACCCCACCTCAGCCTATCACTCTACCCAATGGCCTTTCCTTTACTTGAGGATTAAGGTGCCGAGGCCCAAAGCGGAGGAACATTTCATTTACTAATTAATCGAGTTAACTATTGCAAAAATTTAGTAACTTAACTTCATAAAATGTTTTTCACTTTCCCCCCCTTAAGCCTTGTTATGCCGCTACTCGCCTGATTGGATGGATGAAATCACTTGAAATGTATCCAATCAGCTATTTTCCCACAGAACAATACTAGTTTGAGACCTTGGTGGAATATTATGTCAACTAACCATGCCAACGACGGGTTTGATATATAGAAAATCACATTTCATAATATTTTTTGAATTAATTCACAGACCCACCCGACTTGTTGTTCAGGGAATGGAATCTAAATAGGATTCACTTCTCACTCGCTCTAGCCTATTATGCTGCCACCTGGCCTTCTTACATGGACAGAAGAAAGGAAGAACCTTAAAGGGTATAATGAATCAACTTGCCTAATGAAAAAGTAATTTTCCAACCGAGTGGAGGGATTATGTCAATGACCCATGGAAACAACGGGTTTAGTAGAAGAAAACACGCATCTCTGAATATTTTTTGAATTGACCGGACCGACTCCAGGGCATGGTCATGTACTTTTAGATCTTTCTTCAGGGGAGTGTTTTTTACATAATTTATTTGAATTTTTAATCTTCTTTATATATGAAATGTAATTTCGGGTTGGCTTTAGTTATTTGCCTTATTTTCCACCTGTACGACTTACCCCTTTTCACAACCGCACCATTGTTCCTCAGTGCTTCCTGAATCCAAACATCACCACATACCCTGATTGGAGGCAAGCACTGGTTTAGCCTACTCGAAGAATGCCAGTTAGATAGCTACCCTTCATTGGATGGATCATTGGAACCACTATCTTCTTGAATTTAGGAACTAAAGACAAAACTTCATAAATCAGATGATGGTGTGGGGGTTGGCATTTAGAACATTTCCATTTACTTTCTATCCTTGCTTTATGAATGGAAGTGAAGTAGGTTGCTCAGGAAGGAACAATGTTGGGTGGGAGCCTCAAAACCCTGCCTTAGGAACTACTAACAGATAAAAGTGTTGAGGGGGTAGGAACTTTTCACTTGACTATTTAGCTTTTAGATGCCTAGCCTACTAGATGAATGGAAGTTTAATAGATTCCGTTGGATGACACAGGAACAACCTGTATATCATTGGATCGTGCGTGGTAACTTCCCTATTGGATTACTGCCTTATGAGAGAGATGTTGGTGCTTGCTTGGGTCAACACTATGACCAGTTGTATTCTATTTAGAATCCTACATGATGTTGGGTTGGGAACTTGCACTTAGAACATTCCATTACCCCAACTTAAAGGCATGACTGGATAGTTGATTCGATGAGGAATTTTGTTGCTCCCCTTTATCCCCATGATCAATTGTTGGATGGTCAATTATTTATAGTTCCCCTTGCTCTCCCTCTTGATGACATGGCAGGCGGGGTAGCTGGGTGGATAAATAACCTTAAATACTCTAATGAATCTACTTGCCTAAAGAGAAATGCACGTTCGACACTACGGTGGATGGAATATGCCAACAAACCTCCCCCACAACCCATGGTTTCTTATAGACAACACCGCATCTTAGAAGCTTTTTCGAAGTCACAGACATAACGACAGTGCTTTTAGATATTTTCTTTTCATGAAACTAGTTTAGCATCCCGTAGGCCTTTATATATTATGTTCTTTACTATCGTGCTCCTTACTTGTATTGTTTTAGAAGAGAAGGGAAGGGAAGTCCTGCTGGATCACAACCTTTCACATGTTGGATCGAATGTAAGGTGCAACCTGAAATGTGGAAAATAAGCTATTTCTCTAAAGAGAAATGCCAATTCGAGACCCGGTTGGTGAATATGTCTCAAACCCATGCCAACAATGGGTTATATATAGGAAAAACAACACCTTATAAGGTTTTTGGAGAATTCACGGACCAACCAACATGGATTTTCTATCATGCTTCAGAAAAGGGGTGCTTTAAATCATCAATTCTGCTATTACAGTTGCGAGTTCAATACCTCGGTGGAAGGAAAAGGGTGAAGCGAATCAAACTCACTCAAGACTAAGGATTTATATATCTCAAACCGCATCTGATAAGCTTTCCGGATACACCAGAACAACCCAACCTGGGCCCAATATGGGTAGGTGCTTCGGAGCCCGGAATAAGGCATGGAGTCGAGCGAGTTCCCTATTTGAAAATTCCAGTTCAGGACCCCATATGGATCCATATGCCTCAAACACTCTACAAACAATAATTTAATTTATAATAACACGTGTCTGGAAAGGTTTTTCAGATCGGCCGAAACTACCGACCTTTGTTTGGTGTCATCCCCCTTGCACCTGTTTTAGATTGGGTTGGATCTTCTCTCAAAGATGATCTGGTTTATATCATGCGTATCTTTATATATGTTATTTATATATATAATTTTTATTTAGATAATGCATGTCGCGCAGGATTTAGAGACCTTGTTTAGATTCTTTAGGAATAAATCTTATTATGTATATAATAATACACTTCTTGTGAGCTTTCTTTTTCCATGACTTATTCCATGACTTACCGTCCAACCCAACCAAGGAATCAAGGAAGCAAGGAAGGAGAAGTGCTTCCATCCTCAAGGGACGGTTCAGGACATCCCCCTATTGTTTGATCCCATAGCTGACCAAAGACCCAACCCGCGATTCATCGAGCACTTTTGGATATCCCCCATCCTATTTTATCTCATACCTGACATCGAATTATTATTCTGACATGAACGACAAGCTTGTTTGATGAAGAAATCCACTTATTGTAGGGCAAGGAAGGTTGAGCGAGACCCTTCCGATTTTGTTGTTTGATGGAAGCTATTCTTTAGAACCTTTTTTCGGATCTTGTTTTTGAACCCCACTTTTTTGTATTTGATGGGATTGTTTTTCTTACAATGATTGTTTGTAGAACGTGGCCCAAAAGTTTTACATACATCCTGAAGGTTGAGGACTCCATATATGTACCAATTCTGTTAGAACCCATAGTTGATATCTAATTACTGTTCGAACTAGGTTGAGACATCCAAACAGAAGGAACGATTAGTTGACGGCTAATTCTTCAAGTGGGTCATTCGTCACAACACATCTGCATGATCCTTCTTATCAATTGTTCTATCATTTTAGTTAATCTCCTAGTAAGTCCCCATGCATACATCTGTGAGATCAGAGTTAGTAACTGGGTATGTATCTCGCTTGTATGATAGGGAGGTAACTGGGAGTTCGTTGGGGGTGGGTGGATAGCTTCGTTCTTTGTTCGTTATCCAGCTCACATGTTCCAAATATATATCGGTCTAGAAATCAGGCTCAGTGCAGTGCTTCATTATGTATGTAGTCATCTATTGGCATCTTCTTCTCTCTGAAGGAACCTACGTTCAAGTTATCTCCCTGTTCCTAGCTGCGGAACTGGTCTACCAGGCGCAGATGAGATGGGGATGTGTGTAGTCACTGCATAATAATATGTATGTCTTTTCCTATGGGTTTCGACACTGGATGAAGGAAGGTGAGGAAGGAGGTTTATTTGCGCCTCCTTTTTAGTATGGATTGCACCATCCAAGACAAGCTGAGATAAGCCTGTCTTATCGGTCCAAGGTACGATCGAGTTCAAGTGTCTCCACCTATATTGATCCACTCCTCAACAGAGCCTGAAGTAAGCAAGCATTGAGATATGGCTTATTTTGAATGGCACATCAATCATTATTACCACTCATCAGAAGGGTGATCTTTCGTTAGGTGAACTATGTCTCCGTGATCATTTCTGTCTCTGCTACAGAAAGAAGTTCCAGCTGTGGATCGCTCATCATATATGAAATGGTTGGTGTACTCTTCTCTCTCATAAGGTATTTGCTAGGTTTCTTTAGGTACACTTCCAGCATCTATCTCGGCCAGTTTGCGGTCTTGGGGGAGCTGATAGATCTCTCTATTCTTCTTCCTTTTTCTCTGTGGGTGGCTGGGTGTTCGTATCCCTTCTGCGACGTTAGTTAATGCGCATGTGATTTCTCCCTAACACCCCGTATAAATTAAGTAATTAAGGGGGATAGGTTAACCCAATTCCAAACCATAGTTAACTCAGGTTATAGTAACCTTGCTTTCATTGTAATTTTCTAAGTTTCCTAGGGGAACAAGTATCCCCCATTGGTGCCCAAAACTCTGGATACGCCAGTATGTGTGCTTTCCAAATGGATGGATATTAAGTTAGGGAGGGAATATTTGTGGGGTTATGGGATAAACCATCTTTCTGTTGTTGTTGGACCCACCCCCCCCCCACGGTCTTCCAATTGTAGGCAGATCAAAGGGTAACCAGTCTAAGTCAAAATGACAGTATAATCTGTCCCACATGGACAACCCAAACCATATCCAAGTGTAAGGGTAAATGGTAGGGAAACGGGCGAGGTTCCATGCATGGCCTATACCTCTAATATATTGAATTGATTGATTTCCATGCCCCTTCTCATCCGTAGTAGGCACCACCTTACGTTACTAGGTTCTGGGGCGTTACATATATAATCAAGTAAGGTGCAGGGCTATCTCTTTAGTACCCATGACCCCAGGGCAGGGCATAGCTCAGACCTTTTACAATTTCCAAGACCGATCACTGAAACAACCATACGAGTAGCTACTCCCTTATTTCATTATGGTATCATTTCTTAATTCATTCTATATGATATGATGCTATGCTGCCATCGTATCAATCGCACAAACCTTGCCTAAGTTTGACCTAATTTGAACTACGTGAGAGTGAGGAGGAATGTGTTAGCATCGAAAATGTATTTTCCACCCAATCAAATCATTCTTCCCAGCATAAGGTAATAAGGTCCGCCCTCCCATTCACACAGACATGCAACGCATGACTTCCCCTCCCAGACCAGCTTCGCATGGATTCTAACTTGGTATGCTATGATTTCCCTCTTCCTACCCAACATCGGATTGAATCTAGACATGCATCAAGGCTATCCTCACAAGATGGCAGGTGAGGGAATTATTTCCCACCTTCCAACCATCACATTCAAGCTCAGATTGCATGTTTACGAATAGGGGATCCCTTCCTCCCACTACACACCCTAGAGGTCATCCCTTCCTAACAAACACGGTATCTAGACAGACAGAGATCTGATCTTTCACCGATCGGATGATGGGATTGAATGTTGACACAGAACACCCTGCAACAACCCTGACATGGTTCATAAAGAATGTTCAACCAGTTTCACTCATTCTTAAAAGACAGATATAGAATATCGTTCAACCCCAAATCATTCTCACTATGTAAATTCCTACGTGGTTTCATAAAGTCAAGATATGATGAAACACATTACTGCTACGAACAGACAGACTTAGAGTAAGACAGATTGATGCTACTACCATTTGAGCCTCACACATAAGGAATCCTTTTTAGTGAGTTTATTTGACTCTATCAGGGAATGATCATATACTGTCCTTAAGAGAACAAAGACTTGTACAGGTTCTAAAGGAGTTGTCACACTTCCCAAAGACTTCCTTATATCATTCCTATCTTTATGGGGTTCTTACTTATCTCATTATATAGGTAATTTTGTTTGAGCATTATGGCTTCCCATCCCTCCCCCCGACATATTTATTTATTTATTTATGTCATTATGTAAAATAGATCTGTCATAAATACATAGTCTATTTAAAGACTTCCTAGAAGTTGTGTCTTCTCTTTATTCACTCTCTATTTAAAAACATTCCATGAGTCAATATGTTATAGAGAATCTCCCGCATCTTTCTCATAGCTTTATAGCTTTTGGGGAAAATGAGATCAGGATAACTCTATCGAATACATATTTCCTTGTCATTTCTCCTTCCTTCGTTCGTTACGTAATGGTTTATCTTCACTCTTTATTTCGAAGGATGAAGGAAAAAGATTGACCTTTCATTCATTATAAGGGAGGGTGGGTTTATCTCTTATATTGAGGGGATTTGAAATTGGACTCAAATTCATTTCTCCGGGACCTCTACACACTGACGATGGAGTACTTTTCGGTCTCTGCCAAGCTCTCCTGGACTATGTGGTGTAATCTCAGTATGTCACGTATATTAAGAGTATAATGTAACTAGAGCCAACGAGACGATTGGACAACACTCCACAAAGGATTGACTCAGACCTCTCGATGAATGAAAGGATCCATTGAGAAACTAACTCCCACACATGTAGGACCTTTATCGACTTTATTGCTTGGGCATGCCCCCCTAGCAGATGGATTGATGCATAATAGATTATATATATGCCCCATATTTAAGCCCCTCTCACATTGAATCAAGTGCACCCAGTTAACGAAATATATGGTCAATCGAGCAATAAATTCCTCTCCCACAATAAATAAAGAAACACTAGCTCGCTTCGCTCACTCACTCCCGACATACACCTTACTTATATACGTCACATTATGTATGCGTACATAGAAGAAATGCTTGCAGAACATGTTCAGACATGGTTGAGACATCCTAATAGAAGGAATGGTTAGGTCATCCCCATCTGGTCCGACAAGGTTGATACTTACTATGCTGCTTCATTGGCCCATATAGGTATAGGGAGGGCCCTAATGTAATTGCATTCCATATCCCATATCTATAGAGAAGGTCATGAAGAAATAATGAGAAACACTACTTGGGACTATGTGGGAATAAGTACGATTGTTTACCATGGGGAAGAGTATGGAGGAATTAAAAGGTTGGATCTTTTATTGTGGTAACCAACAACAAGTACCTCTTATAGAAATATTATTTTTAAATGTGCTACTAACATAAATGAATGGGAAAAAGAGTGAGCGGAGGTTGATAATTTGTTATTTATTTCTATATGTAATTACACAAATAACTGTAGCAACAAAAGAACTGAGTAGCAAAATAGCTAACTAGAACTGAAACTCTGAAAGGATCATTTCTTTTTTATCTCCCACACTTTTGAAGATCGGATTAGGTCTGAGAGATAGAACGAAACCACCCGGGAGGAAATTGGATCGCATGAGGGTCGTGGTGAACCCCATTCATTCATTTGTCGTCTATCCCAATTAGGGGATACCTCCGAGAGAAAGTGGGGTAGAATTTGAGCTAAAGATAATAATTTTGACTCCGAGATTGAGTGGGTTTTTACCGGAGGGTATGAAACTTCGAGAAGTAGTGGGAATTCAAACTTAAGATGAGATCAGATGCCTACGAACCTGTCAAAACCACTCCGTGCCTTTTGAAAATGCGTGTTTGGCGAAGAGTCTTTTATTGATCGGAACAATCCCCAAAAGACCCAACGAGTTGTTCGCGTAATGAATTTAGAATAGGTTTTTACCTCACCTTCCCTGGCCCACCACCTTCCCTTGACCCACTTTTTGACTTCGACCGTGAATGCTTATATATTTACTACCTTCCTTCTTATCTATTTTATTTCTCCTTACTTTCATCCCACCTTACCTGATTGGGGGGGGCAAGCTAGCCAAGTAGCCTACCTATTTAGGTTTCGCCTTACCACTTATTCCTTTCTTCCTTCACTTGAATAATCCAGGCATGAAACGATAGGACATTCGAACCCATTCCCATCCCCAAAGACCCTTGGCCACATCACCGCACAACGAATAATACTACCAAAAACCTTAGAACCACCCATCATCCATTATTGACCACACTCCAATTCGAAAGGCATCATATTAATGGTGCTCTGGTAATTGTTGTTATATGTGAATTCTACCAGTGGAAAGAATTCTTCCCAACGCTCCTATTGGTCCATCATGTATATGAGCATCATGTCTTCCAAGATTTTCTTTATTCATTCGGTCTTCTCGTCTATCTCTAGTTGATACGTAGTACTAAAGTTAAGTTGGGTTACCAATGCCTCTTGGAAACTAGTCCAAAATCGTCCAGTGAACACCGATCCTTGATCGAATATAATTCTCTTAGGTACACCATGAAAACTCACAATATCGCTGATGAAAAATCTAGCTATGTCCAGTGCCTGATACGACATACACACAAGAATAAGTGAGCACTCTTTGTCAGAGTGTTGACGACCACAAAAACCGAGTCGTGTCTCCTTGCCGTTAGTGGCAATCTAACTGTGAAATCCATCCAATGCCCTCCCATTTCGATTCAGGAATAGTGTGGTTGTAGTAATCCTACCGGGTGTTTATGTTCAAACTTTACCTGATGACATTCTAGACATATTGCCACATAGCTGACTATGTCTACCTTCATTCTCTTCCAGAAGAATAAGGGTTTACGGTCTACCCTCACCTTCGTGACTCTTGGGTGAGCCATGCACACTGCTCTGTGAGCCTCGTTTAGGATCAAACTTCTTAACCTATTGTTGGGTGGTATGTAAATTCGAACTTTAAATATCAATGATCCGTCGTTGCCCAAGTAAGTCCTCTAATTTTGTTACCATCATTGTGTTTTGTCTGAGAAAATCCTTGACCTCTTTGTACCAGTCATCGTCGTGCTGTAAAGTTAGAATCTTTTCATGTAGG
The DNA here is from genome assembly GCA_009831015.1 of Picea engelmannii. Lineage (NCBI taxonomy): Eukaryota > Viridiplantae > Streptophyta > Pinopsida > Pinales > Pinaceae > Picea > Picea engelmannii. The sequence continues at coordinate 136,803 of ML801739.1, read as the reverse complement.
TTTGTCTGAAGTGGAAACACTGAAAAGATGCATGGTATCTGACTCAATGCATCTCCCACTTGTTTCATTGTTCCTTTTATGTAAGTAATCTTGAAATTGTACTCGCTAAGCAATTCGGACCAACGTCGTTGTCCCTCGTTCAGGTCGCTTTGCATAAAGATGTGTTGTAGTCCATAGTGGTCCGTTTTTATTTCAAATTTTAGTCCAATAAGGTAGTGTCTCCAAACTCTCAAGGAATAAACAATGGCTAACAACTCCTAATCATGCATCGCATAGTTCTCCTCATGCCTTATCAATTTCCTTGAGATGTAAGCGATCACTCGACCGTCTTGCATCGAGACTCCACCTAAGCCTTCCTTGGATGCATTAGTGCATACCAAGAAGTCTCCGTCCATTTCAGGAATTTTTAGTCTCGGTGTTGTTGTCAATAACTCCTTGAGCCTTCGAAATGCCTCCATGCATTTCTCAGTCCAAACAAACTTCTTATTCTTCTTCTGCAATTCAGTGATCAAATTTCCTATCATCGAAAATCCCTCGATGAACTGTCGATAGTATCCTGCTAAACCCATGAAGCTATCCACTTCTGGGGCATTCGTTGGCGCAGATCCACAACGATACTAGATCCACAACGATACCTTCATCGGAGATGAAATTCCCTAGGTAGTGAATCCTTGATTGATAAAACGAGCATTTGGACAATTTCCCATACAATTTGTGTTCTCGCAGACACTGTAGTAACAAGCGCAAGTGCTCTTCATGCTCCTCCATCGTCCGAGAGTAAATCAAAATATCTTCAATGAATACTTGGATGAACTTATCCAAGTACTCACAGAACACCCCGTTCATCAAACTCATAAATACCCCTGGGGCGTTTGTTAGTCCAAATGGTAAAAAAGTAATCTCGTAATGTTCAAAACTCGTACTAAAGGCGCTCTTGGGGATGTCATCCTCCTTGATCCGTAACTAGTGATACCTGGATCTCAAGTCGATATTGGAAAACACCGTCGCACCCTTCATCTGATCAAATAGATCATCAATCCTCAATAACGGATATTGATTCTTGATCATTGCCTTATTCAATTGACGGTAGTCAATGTAAAGTCTCCACGACCCATCCTTATTTTGTATGAAAATAACAGGTGCACCCCACGGTGACACACTTGGACGTATAAGTCCCAGGTCCAACAACTCCTTCAGTTTCATTCTCAACTCCTGTAACTCTGAGGTTGACATACGATAAGGCATTGTCACTATTGGTTCAGTCCTTGGTTTTAGGTCTATGGTAAATTCCTATTACCTCTCTAGCGGCATCCTAGGTAACTCCTCCGGGAATAAGTCTGTAAACTCACTCACCATAGGAAGGTGTTCTAGACCTTTCGCTACTCCCTTCCTATTTAACGCAAGGATTAGATAAAGCTTACATCCCTTGTGCATGCTTTTCCATAACTGCAAGGAAGAGATAAACCTCAGGGAAACTCCCTGGTTCTGACCTACAATCACGTGTCTCTGTCCCTCATCATCGACCAAGCTTAACCATTTCGTCTTACAGTTGAGTATCACCTCATGCGATTCCAACCAATCCATACTGATCATGACATCATAAGATCCTAAGATCATGATGTATAGGTTGGGCCTGGTGATAGACTCTCTTAGGTTAAGGGTACAACTAGTAACCTTTCCTCCAACCTTCCATTTGGCTCCTGAATCCATCTCTACAAAGATAAACTCATCCTGTTCGACTTCCTTTAGCTTAATCCTTTTTAGCACTGCACCCAAAATGAAACTCTTTGTAGCACCAAGATCTATCAAAATAATAACGGCCTGGTCAACGATGGTACCTGACATCTCGAGCATAGTTGACTGGTGCTATGCCTGGTAGTTATTCACCATTGCATGAATCTAATAGGCCTTACCCAATCTCCCACGGTAGTGGGTTCAGATGATCTAGATTCTCTATTCGTCTCCACTAGGCAGTTGCACTGGTAGTGTGGATCCCCACAAGTCCAACACCCCTTCTTCTATCCAGTACTCCTGGTACTCGAAGTAGAAGCTGACGACCCATCGGCCTAGAATCCTGGTCGGTTCTGTTGAATAGGCCTAAACTGTTGTTCTTGCGGTCGACGATGCTTCTGATGTTGTGGTCCCCAGTAAGGAGTCCATTGCTGAGGCGCTAGTCGTTGTGGTGTAGTGAAAGTGGATCCTCTCTGGAAGCCACGATATCTTGGCGTAAGTTTGGCTGGTATCTAATGCTCCTGCGCACCAAATGACACCTGCCTTTCTGGTCTCATTGGAGTCCTTCTCTAACCCCCGCTAATAAGCTGCTCCTCTTCTATGAGGGCCTTCTAGATGGCATCAGGCAAGGTCTGATGCATCAAAATCCTAACCTTTGCATGTATGCTGACATTAAGGCCAAACAAGAACATGTTGACCTTACATTTCTCGGTATTAAGGTGCATAGCATAACGAATAAAACTCCATAAAATAGGCCTTGTACTCGGGCACCATACGACTCCCTTGTCACAAGGCGTTGAATGCATTGAGATTATGCTCAATGAATTCCTTTGAAAGGTACCTCTCTCGGAACCGTTCCTCAAACAATTCCCATGACACATCTTCGACGACCACATTCAAAAATGGCAGGAACATCTCCAACCATAGAAGAGTGCTCCCCTTCAGTTGAAGACTGCCATGTGGATATTTGTGTTGGAAGTATATTTGTGAACCAAAAATCACATCGCCATACTCTCCCACCATGCCTTGGCGGCTGCGTCATCTGGGGCACCCAAGATCTCAGGAAACATTGACCTTCTCGTGTTCGCAGCGAATACTAAAGGTACTGGTTGGGCACATTGTGGACCCTCTGGGGTATAGGTTCCCTGTCCTTATCTCAGTACAGATGGTGAATCATGGCCTTTGAAAAATCTGTGGAAGGACCTTCTCAGACCATAATCATCCCTTACAACAATCGAATCTAACCCATGGACTTCTTCTTCCTCTTGGGGGTTAGACTTCGAAGGTGTGGGCACCTCTGGAGGTGTAGCACCTCCTTCCACAACACCATGCCATGAACCTCTGTGGTTTCCTCTAATCGATATCACCGCATGGACAAGTTAAATTTTTAGTAGTGTTAGGTTAAATACTCAACGATTTACTACAGTGGAAAGCCTGGCGATCCATAATCGCAGGTTTGAACCCACTCTAATACCATATGTAACGACCTCGGTTGTGACGACTATAAGTGAAGCTGAAGTGCAATTTTTTTTTTTTTGTTTCTAGGCGAGAAGGAAACAATGACAGAGTTAACCACACCCTGATGACAAGCACAACGCTTGCAGATCAGGCAACAGACAACAATGTCTCTACACACTAGAACATCGAGCAACTAGGTGAAACATGTGTAAATCAAAGAAGGAACCACTACTCGCCTGACACAAACAGGACAACGCCTACAAGCTAGAGGAAAACATCCCCCATCCTGACACAATGACCTCAATGTACAGTAACTAGAACCTCTATGGTGCACAACCAAACACATGAAGGCGTTACAACCCAAACACCAATAACAACTACCATGAACAACACCCACAATGGGTGGCACAGACTCTGGTCCAGTTAACCTTCGCCTCTATCCATTAGGGAACACAATGATCCCCTCATCAGGAATCATGACGTCGCTAGGTGATAGGCGCAACAACAACTATCGCACAACAACATAACTGGACCCTCAACCCCAACTAAAATCAACGCGCTAGGAGATCAAGGAATTTCTAAACCCTTGAAGACTACCCTAGCACCCAACGACAAGTCAGAGAGACGACTAAGACATTCAAGCAACACAATAATTTCCTTGTGCAACAAAATCAATCTGCACACCTTGAATACAATTATTAAGGTACATATATTTTAAAAGAAAAATTAGAAACATAGGATAGTGGAAAAATCGTTGTTAAAGGTTAATAAAAGATAATGGTTAATACAACTATTTTACAATAATTAAGATGTACAGATAATGGTTAACATATGACCAATAAAATTAGCAATTAAAGATAGTGGTATATTAACGATAATATATATAACCAATAAAAATTAGCAAAAAGGATAATGGTTAAGATATATAAGATATCATTGTTGATGGTTAATACAAATATTTTCAAGATAATTCATCTATATATCCTTTGGTATATTAAAAATACTTTTGATTGTTGTGGTAATAAAAGATAGGGGTTTTAATATACCTGGTCATTATCCTTAAAATTAGGATTAACGATAAAACAATTTAGCAAGGGATTCAATATGCATCACTGCCAACCATAAAAATTAGATTGCTGTGTAATTTCAAAATTGAAGAAAATAAAATGTTGTCAGATGATAATAATAATAACAATATATTTTATTCGTTTTTCATTAAGACACGACTATTGTTTAATCACTTCATAAATCGTTGCCCCTCAGGGACTCACTACCGTTACCCATTTACTACATAAAAATCGCTATCTAAAAACACATAATAAGAGAAATTAAATGCAAAGAACGAGGGATGTTGCGCAACCAAACTCGTTGTGCAATTCATGAAGAATCACACTCAAAAGTGTGTTAAGCTCGTAGTGAAAATTTGGTGACTTCGTAGTCGGGAGACATGAAAAATAAATCGTTGTCAAGTCATATAAATTCGCATTGGAATTTGCACTCACAATACATTAAAACAATGAGAAGTCACAGTCATAGGAATAGGAACATCAAAACCAAATCTAAGGATATAATTTCCAGGATAGGGATGAAATCACAGAAGGACTAATTGGAAAACGCTGAGATATCCTCTAGAAAATCGATGTGGCATAATTAAAGAGATAACACTAACACTTTATAATGTTGTGCGTATACTAACGAAATCACCATAACACTATAATTAAGAGACATGAGTTGTGCATAATTAAGAGATATAAATAACACTATATCTCTCTGAGTGTATAATTAAAGAAAATCAATCATTGGGCATAAAACTAAGCATATCTACCATTATCCATCAATTATTAATTACATTATGGTGATAGAATCATAAAAAAGCAATACAAATGTCAATTACTTCATACAACTGTGAGAGAAATATAACGGTGATTACAAATAACTGTAAACTACCAATACATCACAGTGATAGACAAAAGGGGCTGGGATACATAAAACGAAATGCAGATAAATAAATAAAATAAAATGTAGGCATATCCCTTCAATTACAATAAACACAGACCTTCCAATCGAAAAAAACGCAGTCAGATAGTATTCACTATCATTGAAGGTATGAATCCACTATCAATGAAAGTTAAAACACAGGTGTAACAACAACGGATTCGTTGGCATTCGGGGTAAATAAAAAAAAAAAAAAACGCAGCCAATAAGATGATTTACTCGAAGCTTAAACATACGTTGACTAGACTATACATATGCTGGAACACAGTCTAGAAGGTGTTGAACATAGTCAGATTATCTGCTATAATTCTATCGCTATGGGTCTTATGATTACAAGTCAGTTAAGTACAATTGAACCTCTTAAAGGGATTGCTCATAAGGTTTTCATAAGAAAATTGATAACGCTGCCAAAAATGAAATGCAAGTATATAAACAACTGATAGCACAGAAAAATAGTAAACGATAACGCTATCACATTGGAATAAATTTTGCAGTCTAGAAGGTAAGTTTGCTGTCTAAAGCATGACAAGGTCGCAGTCCAATAAGAGTAAATTAGAAGTCTAAAAACATATAACCAAGGGTAAATTCGCAGGGTAAAATTCTCCCATAAAGGTAATAAATTGCAGAGGAAAATCGCAGTGGAATGTATTGAAACCAAGTCCAAGATAATAAGAAACAAGGTCATTAAAATCGTAGAGATCGAGGATGAACAATACACCAAGGTATCCAACGCAAGAAGGCACAAGACAATCAATCAACCAGGAACAATCAACAGGGGTAGACAACTGGGAAAAAACATCCTTTGCTCATCATCCACGCATAGAAAAGCAGGGCATTAGGATCTATAGGTGTATTAACACTGAAGTGACGACCGTCGATCTGGCTCTTGGTCGAATGCTCAAGCGTGGACTGATGATCTAGGGATGAGGACGAAATATAAGGCACAATCTCTTCAAATAATCAATAAACAAAACAAAATATTCATGGCAATCAAGGATCGGTTGCCAAGGAATTCAAATTGATGTAGTGAGTGTAAATCTATGATGACTTTAAGTTCTCGATTAAAAATTCTAAGTAAAACACTTTTCCTTACACAATAAAAGGTACATAAATGAAAGTGCAAGATCAATAGTAATCTACCATGCAAAATAAAAGCATGCATACTGTAGCCCAAGGTGACAACTCCGAGTCATTGTCCCGCATGCTTTGTGCAGCTATCGCTTGCCGACCATTGTGACTTCACCAGTACCTCCCAACCAATGCTAGGGGTACTCTCCTTCCCCCTTATCCCTCTGAGCCGCAAAGGGTCCACGCACTCTAAACCAAAGAACAACTAGCAACCAACTYGCCTCGAAAGGTCGAGCTACCACTCGTACACGAGCTAGGTATCCCAACTCCCACAATATAAGTCATTCAAATAAAAAATTCTACAACGTAACCTTACGCATAAAGGAAGAGATCCATACTCCTCCTCTTCCATCCTTTATATAGAGTTTCTAAATGATTTCTTTCCCAAAATCCCATTTAATTTATTGTTCAATAATTTAATTCAGAAAAATCCTCCCCCGTACACATGTCACCCATCCCCTTCGTTGCACTAGAAATTAATTTAATTAATTATTTAATTACTCCTATTTCCCTCACCCACCTAAAATCATTCCTAGAATTGCTCCTAGGTATCCCCATATTTCCTTACACAAATTAAATGACTTACGCTCTTACTAAATTCCTAGTTGAGTTCAAATTAGAAAGTTCTTAAAGGAAAGATTCCTTACTAAGTTAGTCATTTTGATTTTTCCTTATATCTCCCTTTCTTTATGTTTCCTCTTCTTCCCTTAGTTTCCTAATTCTTTTAAGTTTCCCTCCTTTCCCTTTTTATCTAAAATTCAAATTAGAAAGTGTAGAAATTACCTTTTCCCCCTTTTTCTTTTTAATTAATAAATTTTAATTAGCATATGTAACAAAACACTCATTTTTTATTTTTTTTTAAATTTAATCCCCCAAAGTAATTTGATTTTAATAAATTAATTGAATTTCTTACCCCCTTCTCGTCATATGTTTAATTATGATTATGATTATTATTATTATTATTTTTACCACAAGTATCACTTAGACCTAGATTTTATTTTCCTAGGCTGGGTGACATTTTTATTAGGGAAAAAGTTTTTAAATCTCACTTATCATTTGATTCGTTTTAAGGCCGAATAAGATTATTCACTTACCCGTTGAAATCATGATGTGTCCTTCAAGATGCACTAGGTTCTCCAAGGGTGCCACTTGCCTTTTTCTGTTTTCCTTGTGCGATGTGCCCTTCAGGATGCACTACGTGCTCTAAGGGTGCCACTCGCCTCTTTCTATTTTCCTTGCACGATGTGCCCTTCGATATGCACTACGTGCTCCAAGGTTTCCACTCACCTCTTTTCATTTTCCTTGCACGACATGCCCTTCAGGATGAACTACGTGCTCCAAGGGTGCCACTCGCCTCTTGACTGACTTGGTAGACATCAAAACCCATGGAGTCAATACTCCGCCAGGTGACATTGTGGAAGACTAAGGGCCTCTAAGTAATAATTCCCCTTCCTTATTGTGCACCCATTAGAATCATCGTGAGTGACTATCGCAATCTTCCCTTACGACATCGTGGGTCTTCTCAAACTAGGTAATCTTTAACCTACATTTTGAGCCATGGCGAGAGTGCTAGTAGGCTGTGGAAGGGCTGCTCTCCACACCTCTCCCTCATTGTCTCTCATTTTGGTGCATGAGCCCTCTACTCCACATGTGATTCAGGTTGACAAGCTATCATTAGCCCGCATCATCAACAAATCATGTCAGAAATAAAATCCACAATCATAACATCTAATCAGATGCACATATGTCATTTATACAACAATCAAACCCTAATAGTCCACTCCCTGACTCGATCCAGAGTCCAAGGTTTTCCTCGATGCCTCTGCATCCTCGAGGTCCAAAATCCTGCACACTTCGGAGAACTGAGTCAATAGAACTTGTCTGTATCAATACCACAAAATAACATGTCATCATATATGTAATGTCTCATAATCATAATCAAATGTCCAATAGTATAATATTCTGGATCATTTGCAAGCAAGTGTCCTCAAAGAATAAGTTCGCTCAGTGGGCACAAGAGCAGGATGTTACATAGATAAAATCTAGGGATATTGGGGATAAAGGTGCTCATAGTTAACACATTTCATGAGATGCATTGAGGAAATGCATGTTTGCATAAGAGGGTAGATAGTAGATTTCCCATTAAGGAAGGACGACCTTCCAATACTCGACTTGAATTGTAGAGGTGTTAAATAAAATAAAAAATTGGCTCACCATGACTGTTGGCACCCTGGTTACTACTGAAGGAAGAATGCTTGGGTGCATTTAAGAGAATATTTTAGTTTCATATGTGATGATTGGGGATCGTGATCATCCTGTAGCAGGAAGAAAAATCTTATTTTAAGAGTAAATGAGAATCATTAAACATTATGGTGAAGAGTTTGGTTCATCTCCAACACCCCATGCTAAAGTGCTTATCATAACTATGGGAAACTTGAACCCAATATACAAGGTACATTGAGTATGAGTGTAGCCATGAATAGTGGCACATAGATTAAAGTCGTTTCAAAATTAAAATTGCATTGGGAAAACTTAGTGTGTTGAAAGGGTGCATATGTAAATAATAATATATCATTTTTCCTTTTACCATTGAATAGATGAAAATGAATTGGACTATTAGTATGCATAGTTTTAAAAATACAACGTGCAGGAAAACTAACACTTTGTTTGGTTGAGGAATGTTTAAATTGCAGGAAGAAAAGGTCCTTGGATATGGAAATATTGTAATCCCATAAGGAAGATCAATTTCCTACTGAGCTAAACTGCAATGGGGACGAAATTCCCATACTTGTGAATCTGGTTCATGTGTAGAACATATCTGAAAATAAGTGTTGAATTTGGAAATCTGTGGGTGATAGATTTGCAAGAAAATTCTGAATTTGAAATTGATGATAATATATCATAATTTAGAATACCTTTGATATAGGTGAGACGAAAAATATTTGTCAAGGAAGCACAGGTGAAGCATGTCAAGCTGGAAAGCATGAAAAAGGATATTGTTGAGATCGGAAAACCCTGTGGTAAGCCATGATAGCCCTAGAAAACGTTGCGTTGGGGAAACACAAGCCAGAGGGATTCCTCGACAAAGCAAGTCCGAGGGAAACCTTGACTGTAAGTCTCAATGAAGTATTTAGAACTCTTCTTCTGAGATAAAACCTTCACAAGGAAAGATGGATCGCCTGAGGGACTGTATAGCAGAGAAGGGGATGCCTGAGCCTAGGCTTGGAGTGTGAGTGACCGCAAGGAAGAGGGGACTTTGATAATTATCATACACTACTGATTGGGATCATGCACACAATGAGTATGTACAGGAAAAATAATGAGCCAAGATAATAAGAAAACCATGTGTATGTAAATCCATGAACTAAACAGATAAGAAAAAAAATAAAAAGAAATAGGCACTCACTATGGAGTTTCCTTTGGCACTATGGCTTGAACAACTACTCCAGAATATCTTACCTCTATCATTCTTTAAAAATATCTCTCCTTGTATGCTATTCTCAATTATGGAAAAATTATAATACAAAAGAGTGGAACCTATTTCTCCTCCTAAAGATTTAGTGTTTAACATAGCCTCATAACCCTATAGGGTTAGGGTTTTGAATTCCTCAAACCTCAACTAGTGGTCTAGTTTGGACCTTCTGGAATGTTCTTGAAATTCCACATGTGGCTATCCCCATAGGTTTTAGTAATGATGGTTTATGTGGAATCCACTAATACCATGGCAGTCAACAACGAAGGTCAAGTTGCAGAAGGAATATCTTTTGCATATGAGCTCTGATTGAATAATTTTATGCTCCGTTGGGAAGGTATCAGAGTATAGAACGATGTAGAGGGTGTGGGCCCAGGTTCTACGCACTGCAACCCCAAAAAATGTTGTTTAATTCCTCAAAATGGCTCCAGAAGGTTCTAGACCCCAATTCTCCAAATAGGGACCCACCACCAAAATGACCCTGGAAGTTTATTCCTCCAATTTTTCCACCCAAAAATTACCAAGGTCCATGATAGATGAAAAATTGTGTTATGATCCAATTCGGATCACTATGGAGGTGATGAACATTGATCATGATTTTCACAAAATTCCATTTTTTATTTAAATTCATAACGTTGGAAAATAAATTTTATCTCATAAATAAAATTCATAAAATCATGGTATTATTCAACATCTTCTTATTATTTATTTGATTTCCATTCACACACACACAGAGAAAAATGAAGGAACCATAATAATTAATGGCAGTTTAGAAGATGTGATATTAAAATGAAAATACAGAATGAATTCCTTATCTAGATCATAAGTATAAGTTTCATGTAATCTCTTTATTGCTCCTAAATATCCTTTATGTATGACTACCTCCCTTAGAGGAGGAAAAACCTACAATTGTTAATTTACTTCATTCTAATCACCACAATTTTCCAACACCTATGGTTTTTTATTTACCTCATTATGATATTCATCATTATTTGGAAAATTTGAACTTTTTTATTTTGATTTGGTCCCTTTTATGAAGATAAACTTGAGCATGAGGATATGTATCTTCTACATGTCTTGGATGTCGACATATCTAAATTTTAAATGTTGTTTTCTTGTAATATAATATTTTAGTATATTAAACAAAAATCCATTTGAGGGTCATTGTTTTTGGAAGACCCTTATGTGTATCAACACAAATGTCAGCATATGTGTACAATCTCATTATAACTTTCTCAAGATCTACTTTTATATAAGTTCCCAAGGAATTCCTCAAAATATTTGAGCATATGTGCACAACCTCACCATCTCTTTCTCAATATATGATTTTATATAATTTCCCAAGGAATTCCTCAAAATCTAATAAAAATCATAAATGTAAAGATGAAATGGGAAGGAAAAGAAAAACTAGAATTCTAGTCACTCACATAGAGTTAGTATAAAAATATGGGAACCAAGGGGTTATAAAATGTCCTGCACTTTCCCAAAACCAAGGACCCTCCTCAAATGCTTTCTAATAATTATCACAATCATAAAATTAGACAATAAAAAAGCCTTTGAATTACAAACACAACTTACATCTCTTTGTCCAAGTCAAATGTATGGACTAGTACAAAGATGATGTTCTTGGCCAATACCCATTAAATTGACAATAATCACGTTTTTTCATATAGTGAATGTATATGGGTTATGTCCAATATTGTTTTCTCCACCATTGGCACCTCACCAACATTCTCCATTATATAGGCACTTTGAAGACTAAAAGGTTGAGAAGTGGTAGAATTGATTTTCATTGCATCCCTAAAAGACAAGTTTTTATGTTGAAGGCCTGACACTTCCCACCACTCCTCCCTACAAACAAAAGAACAAAATAATGGTTTAACCTTTGGAAATGTTGTAGTCAAGAAAAGGAATTAAGTCCTCAAATTATTTACCCCAAAAATTTAAACAACACTCAGAAACATGAATCTTTTGTGATAGCCAAATTTCTACTTGATATCCACCACATAATTATCATCATTCACCCCAAAAAAAATTAAGGATCTCCCAAAAATATTCTTATCATTATCTAAAATTTGTCACTAATATTATTCAACACTATGTTTCCTTGTAGTTAAGGTCTGCATAAAAAAAAATTGTTAAATATGAATTTCGTCAAACACTTGGTAAGCAAGTTTTTTCGTCAATCACATTGTAGTCAAAGATTTTTTCAAACAATTAGAAAACATCCATACGGTATCTATTTTTGCAATAAAAACATGCAACTTCTTTCCAATAGTCCGATAATAGAGTTGTTCATACTAATACAACGAGTTGTACTAATACAACGAGTTGTAGCCTAAGAATGGTCAAAAACACTAGTTTGCAAACATTTTTTTGATCAACCATGGTTGGAGGATGGCTTCCTATAAATTAGAAATGTGGGTGTAATACCTTGTACAAAAACTTTTCTCTCCAACTCTACTTCCATGTAAGCAATCTCAAAATTAAATATACCATTATTAATATCGGGACTGGTGACAATAAGATAGACACTCGAATCGTTTGCAAATGAATCACAATCCCTAGCATATTGAGCCTTACGATACAAATATAGGTAAAAAATATTGTCACATGTAGGGAAAGAAGACCATAAAGAAAAACCCTCTAGCTCATACATGTTCCTCCATCTCTTCATCTCCAACTCCCCTTGCCCTCTTGGGAATGATCTCATAGCTAGAAAATTGGGCATTGTAAACTGCTTCTTACTAAAAATAGACCCGCGAATAAGCTAGACTAGGAATTCCTAAGCTCCAAGAAATGCAATATCTAATTTGAACTATAAATGTCGAGGGTGAGCATTGTAATTAACTTGAACATAAAATCTATGAGATTTGTTTGATTCTTATGGATTAACAATTTATGGAGATTTTTGTTATTGCAAGTTATAAAAATTGAATTAAATATAGATTTAAATAGAATACTCAAAATGTTTTTTCATCCTCTACTTTATTCATCTTACAAATTTTACATGTTATTTATGTTATATGTTCTTTATGTTATAGATCTTGTCCATTGCCATGTCTTAATAAGAAACTCATAAGAATCTCATGAAAGTTAGTTATTATACTTGCCATATTTGTTTTCTTTTTTGATTTAGCAACAATGAAAGAGAGTTTAAAACATGATTTAACCAACAATAAAACGCAATGCTCGACTCGAAGATGATTTAACCGTTAGTGGCTCCAACTATCTGAAGCATCCAAGGAGACAGGCGTTAATCTCCATTCGGGTTAACCTCGTCCCAGCAAACAAGCATACACGACCCGTCTAAAAACAAGATAAATTCATACCTTAATAATAATAAAAAAATAAAAAAAATAATGAGAAGGGCAGGTAGACGAGAGACCTTCCGCACCGACGGAATTTTCATTCGATGAAAGGATCTAGAAGTCCATAAGCAACCAGCAAGATATAATTGTCTACCTTGCTCGGAGAAATTGCATAAATCAAAGATATAACTTTAATATGTTTATATAAAAAATCTCTGATCCATTTTTAATAAATAATGTTTATGCTATAAATATTTCTCTCTTTATTTTATAATATGCAACGGTAATATTCTTTTTACTTTAAACCGTGATTGCTTGCCGGGTTATCGATCCAAAATTTTAATTAAATGAAACCAAAATTCTCATCGTTATCAGCAAGATGGAAGAGGACATCAAGATACCTGGCTGATGTTTTAGACCAAAGCAATTTTCTTGTTATAATCAAAGCATGCAATAGAATTCTGTATATTCACATTGGAGACAACCAGTGATTTTCCAGTTCAAAATATATGAACTATAAAACTTCAACATACATCAATACCATAAATGAAAATAAGCGCGATGACTACAATACTTTGCAAATACTAAATGCTAATCTATATGCCTCCATGGTTGCGTTCCGAGGAGCTGAGAATGCTTGGTTCAGTGGAGAGAATAAATAGCACCAGAATAATTCTGACATGTTTATCACAGAGTTGTAGTCAGCGAAAGTTGATTTAATATCTACTAGAGTCAGTTTGTTTCTTCTGATCGTCCAATATATATCTTAATATTCACATCTTTAGCTGCAATTTCCAAAGACAACTCGAGTTTCATTTTATTACATTTATGAGAGGTAGGGCTATGTTCGTATTTATATGACGAACAAAATCAAACAACAATTATAACTTAATTGTGACAAAAAGATATACACTGAAACAGGGCTATGTCAATAAGAATTCTCGATTTGATATTATTAAAAGATTTAAAATACATATATCTAGCAGGCTTCTTTTAGCTGATAACTTAACACAGAAGCCTTTTGAATAGTGAAGAGCCATTTGAATTTTCAATGACTCCAAGTGATATTTGAAATTCCAATGGGTTGTGGTCACAATTTGGCTCAACCGATTACTCCGCAGGGCTGCTGGGAATGTTATTCAAAACTCTTCGACCTCTCGTTCAAAATTTGCAAGCCCATATACCTGTGCGTATATACCAAATGGCAATGATCAGAAATAGAATTTCAATTAGAAAAACTGATCGAAGCAAGCGATTGACAGACTCGTTAAAATGCAGAGAGCAAATTAGAAAAGACTTGCAAATTTAATCGACTTACCTTCCCAGCATCATTACTGTAGCTTGGGGATTAGTTCCAGGAGACATATTGAAGGTCGATCCGTCGATCACCCGTAGAGAATCGATCCCTAGAACTTGGTATTTCTCATTGACAACGGTGCCGACTTGGCAACCGCCATGATAGTGCCATAGTGTAGTCACAGTCTGTCGGCAAAACGCTTCCATGGCCTCGTTGTCGCTTGTATTTGCAGGGAGCTGAGGACCAATAAATCGCGTTATATAAGGCTTGATGGAACGTGTTTTCAAAACCCTGTTTATGGTTCGCAGTCCCCTTACACAATTTTGTAGATCCACCGGATTTGAAAAGTAGTTAAACCTCACTGAAGGATTAGCTCTAACATCCACAGACCTCAGACGGAGCTCCCCCTTTGACAAAGGAGCTGCAACCTTCTCAATAATGCTTCCCATATAGACATATCTGCCAAATGAATTTGGGCGCTCTCCATTTCGCATGCTTGAAGCTTGATCAGGGTCGTTTTCTATAGGCCGGCCACTTTCATAAAACCGGTTGTAAATTGGAGCACTGGATGCTTCGATAAAGCTTTCTGGAAGTATTCCAACGACTTGAATCAGAGAATACTCAAGTGGCAGAGGAGAGATCACGGTAATACCATTTCTTGGATTATCGGCCATTCCTTGTCCAACGGCAGGTAGGTCCAGGACCACAGGAATCCTCAAAGATGCCAGGTGCTCACGAGGGCCGATTCCGCTCAGAAGTAGGAGCTGGGGACTCCCAATGGCACCAGAAGAAATAATCACTTCGCCTCCTCTGGCCGGATTTAATACAGCTCGATGAGCAATTCCGTATGCGTCCATATATTCAACGCCAGTAGACTTGGGTCTTGACCTGTCTCCTTCTGTTAATAAAGAAGCACCAAATGAATTGTTTCCTTAATTATTTCGATCAAGAAAATGCACTGCAATACTTTTAATCACTCAACACTTTCGATCAAGAAAAAACAGTGCAATTCTTTAAGCACTCAATACTTTCTACCAAGAAAATGCTGTCCATTTCCTGAAGCACTCAATAATTTCAATTAAGAAAATGCAATGCAATTCTTTAAACACTCAATAGTTTCTATCAAGAAAATGCGCTGCAATACTCAATACTTTCGATCAATAAAATGCACTGCAATTCTTTAAGTAGTCAACAATTTCCATCGAGAAAATGCACTCAAATTCTTTAAGAACGCAATAATTTCTATCAAGAAAATGCACTGGATGCTTTTAAGCACTCAATTTCTATCAACAAAATGCACTGCAATACTTCTAAGCACTCTGTTTCCATCAACAAAATGATGTGATTCTTTTAACACTCAATAATTTCGTTCAAGAAATGCAGTGCAAATCTTTAAGCACGCAACAATTTTCTATCAAGAAAATACAATCCAATACTTCTCATAAAGATTTGTAGAAAAGAAAAACGAGGAAGACACAAACCAGGTGCTGCATTAGTGAAGAGGATCCGGGAAACCATTGCATGCAGCACGATTCTGAGATTGGAAAAATTAGCATGCTGCAATAGATCAGCCGAGGAATGGCGTCTTCCGTCGCTATCGAAAGTCGACCCACCAATTTTCGTTCCCGCAACATGTTCCAAGCTATATCCATTGTATGGACGGACTCCAGCTTCATAAAGCCCATTTCGGAAGGCACTCTGCCACTGTCTCAGAGCAGGGCGAAATACCACCGTGTCTTCCACCCAACGATATGATTCATTAACTAGGGCTTCGTCCCACCCTGCGCCTCGTATATACGCGGATCCGGCTCTGGTATAGAAGCCAGCGTTTATGCTACTGCTTCCTCCCAAAACTCTTCCTCTTGAATTTACGACGCCCTCCTCGGACGTGAAGGACTGTGCGGGAGATGCATCGTCGTCGGCGCTCAAGAGATTAACGTAGAATCCCTCTTCTTGGACGACGGTTGGCATTGTGTAACCGAGCCCACCTCGTTCCAGTAATAAAACTCTAAAGTTCTGGGAAAGAGTAGAGGCCAGAGGGCAGCCTGCCGTGCCACCACCCACTACGATGTAATCGTATTCCTCCACTTCAGACATTAATGTGGCATTGTAGCAGACGGACATATAGCTTGGATCTGCAGCAAACCACAAACCAAGAAGAAATTATTTTTTTAAAACAAAACCAAATCTAGCCCAATGCATTAAGCTGATTTCCTATGTAGATTCATACAAAGTAAAAGGAGTAAGCGATGCTATTACTTACTTCTGGCAGCGGCTGCGACGGTGATAAATTGTATATTGGCTATCAGACACACAAACAGAAAGATCATTGCTGGAGTATAAAGCATTTTACGCAACATTGTGAATGCAAGAGTTCGCTTCATGAACAATTAGCTCTGCTCATGAAATCTTCAGTCACAACGATGAAAGTAATGTGAGAATATCGCTCTACTATGGGCTATTTATAACGGAATGAAAGGCTGTGTGTAGAATTATCTCCTATTTTAAGAAAGTTTCCGAAGTTTGACCTAAATGATCGAGTTGAAACTGACCAACGATCAGATTGAACTCAAGAGAGCCGTTGGAAGAAAGTTTCCGAAGTTTGACCTAAATGATCGAGTTGAAACTGACCAACGGTCACATTGAACCCAAGAGAACCGTTGGGCGATGAGTAACTTGTCTTTTTAGTCTATTGGTTATATGACATGATGTCAGGCTGAAGGTATTTGTTCGCTGATCGCGACACAACGTCGACTGGGTTAACTCAAGCGCGTCAGCTAGATTAGGGTTTCATACTGAGTCTCTTTTGGGTGTTTCCAATTTATTATCTTCAAATGTGCACAAACGTATAACCACGAATATTAAGTTCTCTTACTACCTTTTTAGAAATTAAGAAACACACGCAGCCTGCAGTCCTTTTAAATCAACCTTCAAAGGCACAATGTAAAGAAGACATGCAATTTGGGAATGAATGCGTGTTCTTGTGCTTTAAAAAAAAAGGGAGGTAGCATTCGTATATTATTTTACCATCCATCCATGGCATTAATATTTTTTGGGTAGTTGTAGTGTCATTTTCTTTCATCTCTTAGAATTTGTGGAAGGTTTTTGTGTCCATTATGATGGTTATATTTCTAAAATTGTAGTATAAATGTAGAAAGCAAATAAAAGTGTTTTATACTTATTATATTATATTAGAATGTAACTTTTAAATTCCATTGACATTTTAAATTCCATTGACATGTTCATGATCAAAACCCAAATCCACCATTTTCAGGATCAAAACTCAAATCCACCACCATTTGTACAAATTCTTAACTTTAACTTTCTTTTGATGATAACTCAAATCCACCACCATTTATTGTACAAATTCTTAACTCTAACCCCCAACTAGCATAAACCTATTTTTCTCCTTTAGGAATATTAGAAATCCAACATGCCTTTCCCTAGCAACATCTTTTGAGGAAACTATTTCTCTTATTAGCCATGTCTACGGGAAACTAACTAATGTTACCTAATACAAGACCATAAAGTATGTTACTATGACATATATATAGATAAGGATGTTATGAAAGGTTTACAAATTTCAAAATGAGATCTCATTTCCTAGCTTATTGACTCTAGAATAACACACTCCTAAGACAAAGAAGCATATTTGTATGCACCGATGCATATATTATTTATTTCAAGACCACTGGATGGATATATATTTTTTATGGTTTTTGACAAACCTCGGAGCAAACAAAGAAGGGTTTCTTTTTTTCTACAAAAGTTATGGGCGGAGTTTGTTTTAGGTATCTATGTTATTTTGTTTTCCATTAAAGAATTATAGAGGTTGATTGTGGGTCTATACAAGATTAAAAAAATAAGCGTGATTCATTAATTGGGTGGCACCCTCTTAGGTGTCATCCTAACTGACCTATCAATATCTTGATATTAGAGATCATATACATGATCCCTAAACTTCAATTTTCACTTTGACACATAGTTTACTTCATCATCTCAAATTCATTGTACCGTCTTATTATCAAGGATCTTTAGATAATGTGCAAACTAGTAATGGAGGTCTAGGAGTATGACCTTCAAGAGACATAATTGAAACTAGTCACATGATATTTTTATAGGCTCAATATTCGGCTGGAGTTTGTGTGATCCATGCTCGAGCTGTAGGGGAACATGATATGGTTTGGTGGAGGTTCCTATCTAGTAGAGCTTCATGGTTGAGTTTAGTTGAAAATCAATTTTATGTTTTCATTGATTATATAAAATTATAAATGATAGGTATTCTATAGATTTAATTGTGATTTTTTTGTAAATATCTTATTATTTCGTGTGCACAATTACTATTATTGTATGCTATTGCCTCATAGTGATATGGATAATCATTATCTTCCATCACCAATGTAATGGTCAGAACAATTTATTATATGGAGATATCTCTCATGTAGGTAGTGTGGTAAGTTAATTTTGTTTATTGCATTGTACTCTTTCTATTGTAATTTTCATTTTTTTCTATGAATATAATTAGTTTGAGACATTTTTCTATAACAACTCACAAGATATAATGATCTACCATCCTCACTAAGGGTTGAGGGATGAAATGTTTCCTTTGGACTGATGACACCCTTAGGCATTATGACTCTACCACATCATCTCATAGTCAACATTTTGTTAAGTTAATTCAAGTTACTATGAGGTTTATATTCCTATTCTAGTTGATTTTCATGTTATTGTACCAATCTAACCTATTATACTCGTTTATGCAATACCTATAGGAGTCTTTCATGCAAAACCCTAATTTGGCATTCACGCTTTAAGGGCCAATATACACTACACCCTTTGGAAACATAGTTTCTCTAGGCATGCCACATTAAAATCAATTATTACAAAAAAAAAAAAAATGCTTTTAGGTCCCAATTTTTTTTTTCTACTTGTCTAGTTTTTTTTTCATTTTTTAATCTTGAAATTTTATAGTACATTTCAGGATTCGTACCCATCCTTGACCCCTTTGTCTTTACAATCCCTCTCGAAATTCGTGACAGTTATGTTGCAAATTCAAATATATATTTTTTAAGTTGAGGAAGTACTTTCATCATTATAGTAGTAGTGTAATTGGGTCAAAATTAATTGTTTGTGGTACATGGTAGGTGTTGTTTGTGGCTAGCCTACACCACTATTTCATTACCATTACTCACTCCATCTTTCAACATTGTATTATATGCTAGAATTTCCCACACATAGGTTTTAAATAAAAATTTAAGTAGGTTTAATGAGACTATGCTAAATAGAAATTGGTATCGTCAAATTTGTTAGTGTTTTATCCTAACTATTTTTCATGTTGTTTTTGTTGTTTCCTCATTTGGAGGCACAAATAATATTGTTTTCTATATGAATTATGTATCCACTTTTGTGGCCTCTAACAATGCTATATCTAGTGTTGTTTCACATATAATTTTTACCTTAGAGATAGAGGTTCAACCGATGGCTCCGCGTACTAGCTAGAAAGGGTAATCTTTGACATTACCCTAGATTTGCTTGGTTAGATTATTAGTTGTCCAAATTGTTTTTGTGAAAATATGGCATTAATTATATGTACTAAATTTTTTTATTGATTGATTGATTGTAAATTTTTTAGGAAGTAATTATGAAGAGGCTTGTTCAAGAAGAAGGACATCATCGTCGAGATTATTGGTCTCATTTATGACGATTTTTGTTTTATTTATTATAAATGTATTTTGTAAGTTTGTTAATATTTAAAATTGTGGAAAAGAAACCATAAATGTTGTTTCATTTTCAATCTCCAAAAATCAACACCAATCCCATATGAAGGTATCGTTGAGATTTCTTGCATTAAAAGAAGAGGAAGATCAAATTGGGAGATGCCTCACGTATTGATGAGGGTAGTGGAAGTCAATGAGAGCCTTATTCTTTCATCTTCAAATAATGTATATTTTAATTTCAACCCAAATTGCCATTGTGTACATTGTAAATGTGTTTTCCATTTTGTACTGTGGGCATGAGTTAAGTTAACATTATGTAATTTGGAATGATGTTTCATTTTTTTTTCTAATGAATGTACATTTCAACCATTTTGTAATATACATGTTTTTGAATGAAATATTTATGGTTCATTTTCAAATGATAATTTTTTATATTGATGGTTTTTTTTTATAATTTTTCCCTAAGCATTAGGAAAATGTCTCATGTGTTTTCCTCTTATAACGCCATGCTAATATTTCTCAACTATGTTGTATATCTATTTCTAGTTGGTATATGTTCCACCCAAAATTGATAACCTTCACATAGCTTCACTACTCACATCTTCCCTAGCCATATTGATCCACCCAAAATTATCAACCTTCACATTGTTTCGTTGTTGAACATTTCCCATGTTTCTTCTCAACCATCCTTAAATCATACATACATATACTCTCAAATCACTTCTTGTAACCTTAAATAATTACACTCACATGATGTCACCATCAATTTGGACGTCTCATGTAACATTTTTCATTCATCATCTTGTTACCATTAATTTTGATAATTCATCCAGTATTTCTATTATCTAGGTCATTCCACTTCTTCTTTACTTCTATGATCTTCCTTTGAATGAAAAATAATTTAAATTTCACAACTATATCCTTTAGAAAAATAACCAATATTTATTCATACTATTGATTAGTAAAACTATATCATCTTAAAGACAATAATTATTTCTTGGATTAGTTTTAGATAAAGGCTCACATCGGTGTGCAACAAATGGGGTCTATTGTAGTCTAGGAATTCACATTTTCAATCCCCATGAAAGAGATTCTCTCACCCAAAGCAGTGTTCTAAAGCTCATGTTTTTACAAGGATCATACAATATGCATATCATGTCTAGCCCCCAACACATTACTCATAATTCCAATTTAACAATTATGCACGTATTAAACCATCAATCCTCAACCATTTTATTTTTATTCAATGATTAAATACCATCGTAACAAGGAACATCATCCTAACTTAAGACAAAAATAAATATTCAAGAAGATTATGGTTATTCAACATCATAGAAAATTAATACTATTAAAATACACAATCATCATTTGTAAAGGGGGCCTCATTCCATTCATTTACAATGTAATCAAATAAATCATCCATAATGGCTCTTTAGTTTTGAGAGAGCTATAATAAAAAATTGCATGAATATTATAGAGGACCAACAAGGAATCAACAATAAAAACAACAACAATAGCAACAACCAAAACCACACTATAAGAAACACCTTTCACTAGCCTAGAACTTTAAATTTATACTCTTGCACTGAAAGAAAGGAATGTATATTGAAAATGAGAATAAATATTAGCCTATTTTCAATATTGTCTTTATGAACTAGCTTCTATCTACTTCTTCTCCTACCATGTGTCTTCATTCTTTTTCAACTCAAGTCTTCGATCAACTAGAATCTCACATAATATCCTAGTTTTGATCTCCCTTTATGGTTAATGCTCCTTAATGTTGCTAATAGTGTTCAATCTATGTGGTGCAACTCATATATTTTCTATTTATTGAATCTTATACACCTTGACCCTTTATACATATATGGCATGCCCATCCTCGAAATAAAAAAAAGGGACCCAAGAGCTCTAAATACACTCGTCAACTCACCCTTGAGACAACTTACACTACCCTTACTCAAATATTCAACCTCGACTAATAAAGGTCCCAACTCTAGGACCACCTCCAAAAACTTGCTTATGAAATCAAGGAATTCCTCCAATTCTTTGTCCACTTTTCCACCAAAAATTTTAGTTCCACTAGATAGATATTTCCTTGATTGGGGTCTTGAATCTACGACTGAGTTTCCTAAGTAGAAAAATATACAACGTTTGTTGTATTTGTATGGTTCTTGAAGTGCACTATATCATCTAAGAATGATCAGCTAAATCTATCTAAGATGGATATGGACCTTCCTTGTTTATTATAATATTTAATCTAATTCATTATCATCCCTACATATTTATTTCATATTTTTCTCTTTTACTATTGGGTCCACTAGCTACTCTACCTTCTTATACAATTGATTGATCTTATCCTAGATTTGTTCGATGGGTTGTGTTGTTTTCTTTACAATCGTCACCCAATTTTGTATTCGAGTTAAATTTAGTTGCATTGGTTATTCACCAAATTATCTTGTCCTTCACTTCTTATACTAACTTGGTTGTTGGATCTATGATTTCTAGTACCTAGGATATCATTTTTTCTTCTAGTCATGTTTCTATGACCCAGATCTATTTCATCTTTTTCTTTCCTATATTTATTTTCACTACTTCTTATTACACATGCTTCATTATGTTAGTTAGTCGGGCCTCTAGAACTAAGTCAAAAATATCCTCATCCTATTTTTTAGATGCTAGCCACATTTGTATGAATATTCTTCCTATGGATTCAATCTTATATTTGATGGCATTATTTTCCCATTTTATATGTTTTTCTTCCTTCAACGCATCATCCAGTTGTACCTTCAACTGATTGTGATCAGTTCTTAGCTGCATGAGATATTTTTCTAGTTTTAGTAACCTTTGGCCAATTTCATTTCCAAAAATCAAATGTTTTCCTTAATAGGTCTTCAATGAGTGTTGTTGTAAGGTCCATGTGAGTCAATGGATCCTCACTAATAGTTGTTGCATTCTTCTTTCTATTTTATTCACTATAGTCTTGGTCCATGTTGGAACCCAAATGTATAGTTACATCATGTATCCTCTCCTACACATCAGATGTGATTTACTATACTATGAGATTTTTTCAGAATTAGTGGGATCAACACAAACTGTTGTGCAATTATTTGCATGGTTTTTTCCTAATCTAATGGAGTAACTAGAATCCCAAGGGGATTGTTTTTGTAGAGGAAACTCACCTATGGATAGGTGATCCCTTTGATTGACCAAAAAATGACCAATGATAGAATATGGTTTTATATCATCATTTGACACCACATATTCTTATGATGACTCATTGGCCTCAGTTACATCCATTTCCCTTCTTGAACGACCAAAATCCTCATTTTCCTTGCAATAAATACTTTAAAACCCCCATTTTTCTTGATATATGTGACTCTCATTAAGGAAACCTGCATGCATATGCTCCTTGCTAGTTTGAAACTCATGTACATGTTAAATTGGCTCAAAAAAAATAAAATCTTGACCTTTCAAGAAGATTTGATGGGTTCCCTAGGTTCCCTATCTCCTATAGCTTGTTCATAACTACTCCAACTGTAAAAAATGAGTATAAATTAGATCCTTAGGGTGAAGGAAAGACATAATAGTGAAATTCATCCTTATGTTGACATTTTCATTATAGTCCTGAAAATCCCCTTTTCCCCTTGCATATGATATTTTCCTTCCCATCCAAAAGCTGGTTTTTTCATAATTTTTGTTCTCCCTATCTTATCAAGAAGAAAGCCTTTACCTTATTTGGAGTTGTTGGAACACAAATATTTGGAGGTTTTTCTTGTCATCTTTGGCCTTAGGTGGAGGAACTTGAGTCCCGGTTTTGGGACCATTCTCCAATGGTTACAAGTTGTAACAAACTTTTGTGTTGTTAATAATAAAAGATCTCTCATTCTCATCCAGTTATATTTGTTGATTCATGCTTTTAATGTGATTGTATATATGCTTTTTTGAATCTATTATTCAAATTGAAATGATCATGTCTAAAAAGTTAGAAAATAACTACCTATTTGCAGTTTCTTGTCTCTTTGTCTACAAGAATTGTTAGAGGATCGTTGTGCAAGAGTTCTGGAGGGAATTGTGTGGAGCAGGATTGACTTAAATGTTGGAATCCATATTTGTTCTCTTTTCATTCCTTTGAAAGTTAGTTACTACAAAGTAGTTACTTTTAATTAACTACTTGGTTTGAGTCAGAGAGTGGTATTTTAGGGTACTTCTCTGTTGTGTCCCTGACCCATTTCCATGGGACTTAGTTTTCCATAAAAGAATTCTTCACTCGACTAGGGATACTCCCTTTTTGGGTTATTAGGGGTACTTTTTGTTTTCTTTTCTTTTGAATATTTTTATGTGTCCTATACCTTTATTTAGGAGTCTCTAAAGTTTTGTCGGCCTTCTCAAGTGTTCCAAACATTTATCTCTAAATTTTGAGAGGTTTTTTAGGATGTACGTCCTTTTTGTCCAGTACAGTCACATACGTGACCTTTCTTGAACATAGTAACGTACATACGATGCTTGTCACTTAAACAATCACATACATTTTCTTGATTTGAGTTTTCTTCTCTTTCCATATCACTGGAAGTTGGGGTTGTTGTACTATTGGTAATTTATAGATCATGTGAGTCTTTCCATCGTTCTGAGTCATTCTTGGATTTGCATGTTGGTTTCCATTCTTTTTGGCTTTGTTTTAATCTCTTTGATGCATTTTGTATTTTTGTATTTAGACATAAATTTTCCAAGTACATACGCTCTTTCCTTTCACAAAAGGTGCATACATATGCTACCTTTGTATATTAGTTAAGTGTGTACATACACCTTTAAAAACACATATGTGTTGGGTCATGTACGCAACCTGTAGAAGGACAAAATGTGTACATATGCACCATGTAGAAGGTTAAAGAGTGTACATACACACCTTATAGAATCCCAAGTCATGTAAAAAATTCATACGTCCTCCCTGTAGTGATCTAGGTTGTGTACATCAACTTATATTCATGAATTACAATGGAGAGAGTCGCATATACCTCCAAAAAAGTGATTCGTTTTCTTATTTTCCAACCTTTTTGAAGCCCTGTATTGGCTTGTTCGGGGGTCCTTTTTGGGGATTTTGGTCCCTAAAATTTTTCAGGACTATAGGAATTTAGTAAGGCCTTAAATGTGATTGGAAAAAAACAATTTTGATCTATGTTTTTCTCCCTTTTATACCTTTGATTGCATGACTATAAGACTAGCCTTGTTCTTAGGATCTTCGTTTTATGGTCCCTGTTGTGGTTATTTTTGAAGCTTTAGTTTTTATTTTAGTTATATACTTCTATTTTGTGCTTTACTTGGATTTTTTAAACATAAAAAACTAAAAATTTATTTCTTTTAGCATTATTTATTTAGTTTTTCTTTGTTAAAAAGAAGGAGAAAATGAAAAAAAAAACTAGTTTGTTGCTAGTTAGGTTTCTTTCTTTATGTTTCTTTGTTTTGCTTTATATTTGAAAAAGAAAAATATATTTTCATAGAATTTTGTTTTATTATTATATTTAAAATCACTTCAAAAGTAAAATAACAAATAACATCCTTTTTATTTCTTCTTTTTCTTTTCTGAGGAGGTTGCATTGTCCATCTTGCATAAAAAAGAGAAAGAATTGCATTTCAAGGTTTGAAAGATTGTTCATGCATTTTTCTTTCAAACTCTTTTTCATTGAAGAATTAGTGTACATTTTTGTTTTCCACTGTTATCGTAAGTTTCATTTTTTCAAGAGTCTCAAACAACATTAGGTTCACTTCCATACCCTTTGAGTAAAGAACAATTGTTAAAAATAAAATCTAAATTTATAATGTACTAGACTTTGTTTGTAGGGTTCACAAATAATTTTAGTGTTGTGGCCTTGGATTAGGATTAGAGAGATAAATCTCCAAGGCTGTTAAAAAAACATAGGAGTCTAATATATGGAGAATCAAATCTATTTTTCATATAAATATAGTCAGGAGCCTCCTCTAACATAGGATTTAAACATGAGGTCATGTAAGGAAGATTTGGGGATATTACCCCTCCAAAGCTTGACTAATAGTAGTGGAGAGATAGTATTTGGGGGTTTTTCTCGTTACCTTACCTATGTGAGAGGAGACACATTCGAATCTTAGGTATTTTTTACCTTTCCCATGCGTTCAATGCTAACTATAGATTGTATCCCCCAGACGCTGACTGTGAGTTGGTATTCATAGTTTCTTTTCTTTGGTATCTCAGATGTGATTGTGGAGGGTTTCTTGTGGTACCTAAGGTAGACAATGTATTATGATATCAATACCCCTAGAGGGTGCCCCACAAAGCAAGGGTCACTTGCATCAGGTAGGACTGGTAAGTGGAGGTCGAGGTAATTGCTTCTCACTCCTTCGTTCATGGGTATTGAGACTTGATCAATCTGTGCTAGTATTCAGAAGGTCCATTTCCAGTTTTTCATTAGTTCGGGCTCAATATCTTATCCATCGAGGCTGAAGTTTTGGAGAATTTTTTTGTTTGCGATGTTTCTCTTAGGAATGTTTAGTGGGGTGTTTCTCTATATAATTTCCTTAGGTTGTGTGTGCATCATCTCTTTTGGTTTGTTGATACAAATTGGTCAACCAATCGCTCTGCACGTCAACAAGATCCGTTGTATATCTCTTGAAAGCATGGAGTCACCTCCTAGAAGGCGTTGGTTTTTATACCATTGGTTCACCATAGTTACTATGAAAGACATTTTTGGACATGGACAATCCCACAAGGGACAAACCTATGCATAAGAATGATATGGACAAATTTATTGACCATGGAAACCAAGGGACCCCTTACAAAGTGGATTCTTGTGCTTTTCCATTATTTGGAAATGTTTATACCCCCTTCATGGCCCCTTTGAACATTATTGGGTTGAATTTTGGGCTACCTGTTAGGTTTTGGACCACTTTGAATGTCCCAAACTCTCTTGATGCTTCCAATATAATAAATTTATGTCATGGGCATCGTATGGATGTTGATCCTTTACATTCTCCATCCACTAAGTCTACTCTTTGTCATTCTCCCTCTTCTAGTGAAAGTGTTGCTACTAGTAACTAGAATTATAAAAGGAATAGGAAGAGGAAGAATAAGATGAAAACATCACCAATCTCTCCTAGTGATGTTGGATTTATGTCAACAACCTCTACGAATCATGTTGAATATGAGAAACCATCCTCTGCAATTCATGCAGGGAGAAAAATTCCACATACTACAAGTCATATTGGCATTTGTTCTGCATCCTCTATGAGTCATGTTGGGGGGGGGATTCTAGTCACTACAAGGAATACTAGCATTAGTTCAATGAACTCTACAATTCATGTTGGATAACTTCAACCAACTTTTGCTAGTCATGTTGTGAGAAAAAAACCAACCACTGCAAGTCATGTTGGGGGAATGAGCCTAGTCACTTCTAATTATACTGGAAAAAATTCATCGACCTATATAAGTCATGTTGGAGAGAAACTACCAACCTATGCAAATAAATCTAGGAGCATGTCACTGACCACTTCAATTCATGCTAGGGTCATTGATAATGTTGAGAAGACTAGACGAATAAGAAGTAAGCCTAAGTTTCCTTGTAATATTTGTAAGGGAGATCACCTTAATAATTTGTGTCATATTATTGTCATGGTACAAAGAGAGTGGTCTTTTTTTGAAGGCCCTTATAGTTATGAGTAATCTTTGGTTTCCCAAAAATCTATTCAACCAGTGGTTGAGGAAGTGGTCATGTCGATTGAATCTTCGACCGATACCACTCTCGTTTTGTGGGATGTTGTGTCTCTTGATCATGTTTTCTCACATCCTATTCAACCATTGGTTGAGGAAGTGGTCTTCACGATGAAATATTTTTCCAATCCCACTCTTCTCTTTGAGAGTGAGAAGTCTACCAAAGTGATCTAACCAATGAAATCTTCATCTAATCCCATTATTCATTCTGGGAGTGATGTGTCTTTAGACTATGTATTTATCATTTTTAGTTCAGTACCTTCTGAACAAGGGGGAAACCCACTCTCTTCAATTAATCTCCCTCCAAGTCATGGGATGGTTTCCTTTGATTGGAATGGTCTTGTTGAGTCTCATATTTCTTCTTTTGCACCCTTCCATATAAGGGTTAAATTTAATTCAACAAGTATTTACAAATGTATTGTAGACGAAGGATCCTTTGCATGTATTTTATCGGCCTCATCTTGGAAAGATTTGGGTTCTCCCAAACTTGTGTCAGCTAAGAGTGAGCTATTTTATTTCGATACAAAACCTAGGGAATGTTTGGGTATTATTACTCAGTTTCCTATCATGTTAGGTGGGAATATTATCCTAGTTGATATGTTATTCATGTCAGACCCTTTAGATTTCTATAAGATTCTTGGGAGTGATTATGTTTATGTTATGAATTTGATGGTGTGTACACTCTTTCATGTGATGCATTTCCCTCACAATGGAAGCATTTTCACTATTGATCATATTTCATCTAATAATAACCATCCTAGTTCGACATTAGCTCAGTTTTCACCTTTGTGTGTTCCTAGTGTTCTAGTAGGCTCTTCCCTGCCATAGGGTGAATTATGTGGCATCATATCCTATGTGTTCAATTAATTTTGAGAAAGGATATTTATGTTCATGTTCTCCTTCTTAAGACAAGTTCTTGTAAAGTCATTATGTGGTTTATCCAATGGGGGTAGGTGAGATATTGCTTTCCCCTTTTGGCCCGATTGATCTGTATTTTCCTCTTGAGTCTCATATTACCATTTGTAAGACCTCCATACCAAGTATTTGTGTGTTTTCATCCCTCTATTTCATAGATGTCTATTTTCCTTTTTATGAGTCTATCCTTGGAGCTATGATATCGATTTTTGACCTCTTCCCGAAATGGAAATTTTACTGGTTTTTTACCAAACAATCCATTTGTTTGAGCCTAGAAATGGGCTCTACATGGAGCACTAATATGCATAATCGGTAATTTTGTGCATTTCTTTGTACATATTGTACATTTAGGGTTTCTTGTTTTCATGTTCTGTATCCCATAATACTTGTTATTATCATAGGTTTCTATAGTGTACTTATTAGCTTCTAGGTGAACGGTTTTTGGTCTTATATACAGGACTTTGAAGACATTTTTCTTTGGTACCTTTCCTTCCATGTCGATCAATTATGATAGGTAATGATCTTAAAACTGGCATATAGGTTATATTTTTCGCTTCATGCATTTTTTCATTATCCATTTCTTGTTTCATTTTTCCTTAGGACCGACCCCACTTAGTTACAACAAGAAACCTTATTTGATGTTTAGAAGTGTTGTAATTCATGTGGTAGAGCCTATTGTTCATGGCTTCCCTAGTCTAAACCTTTTTCACTATTTGGTTCCCCATGCTGAAACACTTTCATAACCTCGGGAGCCCTGTTTAGTCCCAACATGAATATGTGTTGAAGCCTCATATATTATTCTCATTATTTTTATGGATAATATTGTATGGGGATCCCTCATTTGTTTTTTTTATTTGTACTTGTATTTCATATTTATTTATCACTCTTTTTTGGCCTAACGTCGTGTAATAAACCTCAAATTTATCACAAAAAATAAAAAAATAAAAATCCTAGGGACATTATCCTTTCATAAGATGGGTGCTTACATCTCCTTTTGGCTTGGAGTGACCCTTTGACATATTATTTTAACACAACAAGAAGTTTTCAATGAAAAATAGGCCTTTTTCTAAACCCCTATATCATGTTATATAAATGTTGATACTTAGATTTATTTGCCCATACTCAAGGATTGTATTTCCACTTTCCTAATTAAGGGAGTCGGGATGGAGTGGACTTTGCATGCACCATGTTATAACCCTAACATTAATTACCTATACCCTTACCTAGATGAGTCGACATTAGGACCAAGGGCGTACCAGGATGACTAATGTTATTAAAGGTGAAATTAAGGGTGGGTAACAAAGCACTTCTCTTTGATGTTACGTTTTGGTTACAATACGATTGGGGCGTTCCAACATAACGAACAGTTTCCGACTCGCCCCGCTTAGATCACTGCGTAACTAACTAACTACCCTCCTCGTTATGTTGGTGTAATGAGAGGAGAACTTCAGAGAGTTGAGGTGTAATGACGGATCATGTACACTGGACAGTCATGGTTGTACTGTTGTTTAAACTATGTATCTTTCACATTTAAGGAAGGCAGGTGCATCTGTCAGGGGAAGTTAAGACTCTGACCTAGAATTAATTGGCCTCAGTCCTGACGCCTTGTTCCCCTGTTCTTCCCAATCCTGGTGCGCCATCCAAGCCCTAGCACATGGCTTGTACATCTGAATGGTTAAGGGTGGTGATCGTCCCTCTAGGGTTTTGGCAGTCTCATTTTTGTTCTTGTGTTTTTGTAGAGGAGGTTATGTACTGAGCATTGTTGCACAGGAAAGGGTTGTCGCCTTTGCGATCCTCGTTGGTGAAGTCAACAACAACCTCCGTCTACCTGGTAATACCCTATGGAACTATCGAACCTCAGATTTAAAAAAGGAAACACAGGGTTCATGAGTGTGTTTAAGAGAATTTTTACTTTCTGTAATAGGAGTCAGAGTTTATGTGATCTCTCCCATCATTCCAGTGTAGACCAGGGTAGAGGTTAACACTGAGGGTCCTTGCTTTATACCACCATGGCCATGCGCCCTCTGTTTATGTCCCGTGGGTTTTCGACCGACTCTTTTACTTAACTCTGAGAATGGCAATTGTTTTGGAGGAAAATATGTGTAGCACCGAAAGGGTTCACTCATTCGTCACAGAGAGATACAAGGGTCTATCGTAACTATCCTCCTCTTTATTTGATGCATTCTATTTGTAGTATAGTGACGACCTGCTGGTAAATTATTTCTGGGATACTTTCTTGGCAAGTGGATTGTTCGTATATATATATATATATATAATGTCGTTTCTCATATTCTTCATATCCGTTCATACAAAGTTCTATTTATGTAAGATTGATCTTCTTGAGTTCGCAGTGTTACTTTCTCTGTTAACCCTCTTTTTTTTTGTTTAAAGCTCTGCGTGAAAAGGGGTATCGTTGTGTTAATGGTGGGACTTTTTTTTGTTACGAGGTACCGTTCCAGGAATCACTTTCCTTGGCCAGGGTCACGATTACAAACCAGGCACGACCACTGGAGGTCACGGTGTTTTTAAGTTAAGCAGTCCAACATCAATGTGGACCTCAACTATTCGATTTTATGATTTGAAGTTTAATATTTTGCTAACACTTTCATGTGATGGCCGAGTGTATGGATGTTCACTCCTCGGCATAGGTACAAGCTTGTATTCAACATGAAAAAGGTACTCGGGTTCCATAAAAATGGCTCTCAAATCGCTCCTTAAAAATAATAAGCATGGAAGTCCCCATTATGTTCGTAGTGTTTCTACTGTGATGACTATTTTGGGAAAAAGCTTATCTACGACGCTTTGTACATTACCCCTGTGATTCATTTTATTCGAAACAATTCACTAGTCATACTGTCCATTATTGTTGGATTTTGTTGATGACAACCTGTGTAGTCTTCTGTTATCGAAAACTATCTATTTGGACTTTTCTTGGAAACTTTCTAACAAAATATGAAACAATTGTTTGCTAGTTATTCTATAATGGAAAATGCCACAGTCCTGAATTTATTGTATTCTTTCTACGCATAAGATAAGTAGGAAGTGTCTATCTTAATGATGTTATTGATTTACTTCCCTGTAGTAGAATGCTAGCATGCATAAATCGTCATGTTTAGGATAGTCCTAATCCCTGGATTTTGTTTCACTCCCCTATGTTTCAACCCCTTGATTGAAATTTACAGAATGAAAATAAAAGCATATTTTAGTATTGTTCGCTCATTGTTAAATATTCGGTTCTGTTTAAAGTTTGAACTTATGTGAGCATGTAATGGTTTTGTTCGTGCATTGACACATGTTCGACTCTGCTCAGTTTGAATCATAGAAATATGCGAATATAACTCAGTTCGTGCATTGTTACCTAATCGACTCTATGTTTCTTTTCTAAAGGTTGGAATACACTTACACATATATATGTTCGCTCTGTTCATTCATTGATGTGTATATTCGACTCTGATTAAGATTTTGAAACCTATATATGTATTCACTCTGTTCGTGTTTATTCAAATCTGTTTAAGGTTTGGAAAACCTATATATATATATGTGTTCGCTCTGGTCGTGTATATTCGACTCTGTTAAAGTTTGAAACCTATATATATATATATATATTCACTCTGTTCATGTATATTCGACTCTGTTTCAGGTTTGGAAACTATATATATATATATATATATATATATATATGTAATCCCTCTATTCGTTCATTGATATACACACTCGATTTTGTTTAACATTTTGAAAAACATATATATATACTTATATACACTTTGCTTGTTCATTGATATTCATACCCGACTCTGGTTAAAGTTTGGAATCGTATGTACACATATATTACTTCTATTCGTTAACTGTTAGGTATTCGGTTCTATATATTTTTGAAAAAAAAAAAGACTTCCAGAAAATAAATCTACAATTAGATCCTACAGTCTATTTACTGAATTCTCGAATAGCCATTGCCTAGGTTATTGCATGAATACCATCATTAAGGATCCTATTAAAACAACAACCAATTCGTCCAACAAAGGTATAATATTGAATTATTTAGGTACAGGAAAAGACTTACAACAGATATATGATCATTGACACAAAAAAAATAGAACTATTTTCTATATAACTAAACATGAACAGTAATTCTAATAAAAAATTCATTCAGAAAGATGGAGTTTAGAGTAACATATCTGAACTATCTTGCGGAGAAAACAAAGGGAACAACCATGTTTCTCCCAACCATAGAACCGAGCAGCCACAATTTCTTCCTCGATTCACCCCCTAGCCTGACCATGAGTCCATAAGGTCAAACTTGGAAATCCCTCTACAACACGGTCCTTCAATTCAGTCTCTTTTCTCCTTGCCTCACACCCTTCCAGTGTTCATAATAGAAAGTGGAAAAGAAAAAAGACTAGACTCTTTCCCCAACATACTTAGCAGTGTCCTGCCTCCTCACATATGCTTATTTGTAACTTGCCTAGGTCTTTTCCCTTCCTTGGGATTTTCGCAGCTTCCTAAATCCCCAATTTTCAGGGGCTACCAATGGCCAAATCATTAGTTTTCCACTTGCAAAAATCAGCCCAGGGGTAGTTCCAACATGTTCCCCACTCATGGAGTCATGGTCAACTACTTTTAACATGACTTTTCCATTTGTCTTCCTACAATTAATATAAAGTATTATGTTTTTTTTGTACAAGTGTCATAGTCCCATATCTAGTTGGGACAAATCAGATCTCTGCCCAACAGTCAAAATCATTTATTACAATTATAAAATTCGAAATTCGGAATAGCCATAAATGGAAAAAAATTTCCAATTTTGAATTTACTAAAAACGGAAATAAATTTCTAGCAATTAAAATTCTAAAATTATTTTTATTTTCTTTATTTTTTGGGGGGATGTCACATCCTTTCCACATTAAATAAAACATTGTCCTCAATGTTCGTTCCTTTCTTAGAATAGGTTTGGATGAGATTTCTGCATATCTCCTTCCAACTCCCAAGTGGCCTCCTCAGGACTAAAGTGCTTCCATTGCACCTTTACCTGAGTGACGACTCTGTTCCAAAGTGTTATTTCTCTCTAGTCCAAAATGCGCAGGGGTTCCACTTGGAACTCGCCTTCGGGTTCCACCTGCACCAAGTTCCAATCAGTCATATGAGTAGGGTCATGAATATACCTTTTCAACAATGAAACATGAAATACATTCTGAATTCTTAGATTAGCTGGAAGTGCAAGTTGGTATGCTACGGGTCCAATTCGAGCTAGTATCTCGAAGGGCCCACAAAACCTGGGTGCCAACTTGGCACAGTTCCCTAACTTTAATGAGGTTTTTCAGGCTTTGACTTTTAAATAAACATGGTCTCTTGTTTGAAATTCCAAGTGCCTTCTTTTTTTATCTGCATAACTCTTATGTCTGTTCTGTGCTTTTTTCAAGTTTTGTTGTACCTTTCTAACCATGTTCTCCATTTCTTGGAGCATTTCGGGTCCGACCATGAGTCTGTCAGCCGGGTTATCCCAACTAATTGGAGTTGTACACTTCCTGTCGTACAATACTTCGAAAGGGCTCAATTTTGCTGAAGTTTTGTACCCATTGCTATACGCAAATTCTACCAAGTGTATATAATCCTCCCACTTGTTTGGTTTTGTTCTTATGTACATGCAGAGCATATTCTCTATGATTTGGTTTGTCTTTTCGGTCTGTCCATCCGTTTGTGGATGATAACTTGTACTGAAATTCAATTTGGTATGGAGCACTGCAAACAATTCCTTCCAAAAGGCGGAGGTGAATTTTACGTCTCTATCTGAAATCACTGTTTTAGGAATACCATGCAGTCTAAATATTTCTTTCATGAATATTTCAGCAATGTTTATAGCTTTAAAAGTAGACTTTACTGGAATAAAGTGTGCAAACTTACTGAGTTTATTGATTACAACCATGATAGAGTCATTTGGTTTCTGAGTTTTAAGCAAACCTGTTATAAATTCAAGTGATATGGTCTCCCATTTCCATTCTGGTATTGGTAATGGTTGTAAGAGGCCGACTGGATGTTGGTGCTCGACCTTAACCTGCTGGTAATCTTGTCATATAGCCAAGTATTTCTTTGTTTCGCCTTTCATATTAGGCCAATAAAATAGTTTCCTGAGTGTTGTTATTGTTTTCTGGTACCCTGGGTGGCCGGAATACGACTTCTTATGCACTTCATCCAATATTGTCACCTTTAACCCTGCTGAATCTGGTATGTAAACTCTGTTTTTAAATCATAGCAGTCCCTTCTCGTCGATACTTAGATATGATTTATTCGAGTTCATGGTATTGTTTGGAAATTATTCAATCATTTTGGTATAGTTTTCGTCATCAATACCTATCGTCCTTATTCTTTCTTCCAGATCACTTTATGCTCTGCTAAAATTCATCTCAAATAACCCATGGATTCTTCTACTTAAAGCGTTTTCTACTTTGTTTTCCTTGCCCTTGATATGTCTAACTTCGAAGTCGAATTCACTTAAGAAGGCTAAC
Organism: Picea engelmannii; assembly: GCA_009831015.1. Taxonomy (NCBI): domain Eukaryota; kingdom Viridiplantae; phylum Streptophyta; class Pinopsida; order Pinales; family Pinaceae; genus Picea; species Picea engelmannii. The sequence continues at coordinate 101,544 of ML801739.1, read as the reverse complement.
CACCTTGCTTTCCTTGCGTTAAGATCTGGTTGGTTAAACAAGTATTTCACCCCGCTGTTGTCTGTTAATAATAGGAATCTTCTGCCCATTATGTAATGTCGCCACATCTTTAAGGCATGTATTACTGCTGCCAATTCTAAGTCATGAGTGACGTAATTTCACTCGTGTTCTTTTAATTTCTGGGACTCATAACAAATAACATGTCCTTCCTGAGTTAGGACACCACCTAACCCTTCTTTACTTGCATCGACACATACCGTGAAGTGTTTATCTGGGTCTACTACTTTTAATATGGGTGTCGTTGTCAATAATTTCTTTAGTTTGTTGAAGCTGTCTTGACATTTCTTTGACCAGTTAAACCTGGTTCCTTTCATCTGTAATGATGTGATAGGGTAGGCTATCTTGGAAAACCCTTATATAAACCTGTGGTAGTATCCGGTGATTCCCATGAACGACCGTATATCCGCTACATCTTTAGGTATCAGCCATTCCATAATGGCTTTCATATTTTCCGGGTCTACAACAATGCCCTCTGCTGAAATTACATGCCCAAGGTTTTGTATTTCCTTCTGATAGAAGTCACATTTGTCAAAGTTGGCGTACAGTTTGTGCTTCCTTAATGTTTGTAGAACTATTCTTAAGTGTTCCTCATGTTCCTCCTCCGTCTTTGAATAGACCAGGATATCGTCGATGAATAGTACCATATTTGTCCAAGTACTCACTGAAAATATCGTTCATTAGACACATAAACGTGGCTGGGGCGTTAGTGAGTCCGAAAGGTACGACTACAAACTCGTAGTGTCCATATCTTGTCTGAAATGTTGTTTTGTTTATATCCTCGTCTTTTATCCGAACTTGATGATAACCAGATCGTAAGTCCAATTTTGAAAAGATCTTGGCCCCCCCTACTTGATCGAACAGATCATTTATCCTTGGTAAGGGGTATTTATTATTAATAGTCATTTTGTTCAATTGTCTATAGTCGATACATAATCTTAGTGTACCGTCCTTCTTTTTCATAAACAGGACTGGTGCTCCCCAAGGTGAGAGACTTGGTCTGATATACTCTTTTTCCAACAATTCCTGTAATTGCATTTTTAATTCTGTCAGTTCTGGTAGACTCATCTGGTAAGGCGCCTTTGAGATAGGGGCAAGATCGGGTAACAGATCTATGGAGAAGTCTATTTTCCTTATAGGGGGTAATTCTGGTATCTCATCTACAAACATGTCTCTGAAATCACGTAGGACAACAAAGTCTTCCAACTTTGTCTTATCCTTCTCTTCTGCTAGACTCGTCACTTGGATGGCATATACTTGACATCCTTTTCTCACACATTTCTTTAGTTGCATCACAGAAATTTGTCTGACTGATATCGGTTTTGGTATACCTTGGGTTGTCCTGGCGGTGCGAGAATCATCTTTATAGCTAAGTATCTTTGTATAACAATTTATTATTGCTTTGTGTCATTCCAACCAGTCCATCCCAATAATCATATCGTAAGATCCTAGTGGTAGGATGTTCAGATCGGTCCTTATAGTTTGACCATCTAGGATGAACTCAAAATCCGAAATGTAGCCAATTACTTTCCTTTTTGTACCTGTCGCTAGTTGCACAAGCCATGATTTTGCATGCTTCAATCTCTTGATTCTGTTCGACTCTACTACTTTCGGAGTAATATAGCTTAATGTTGCTCCGGGGTCAATTAAAAAAAAAGTTCGAGTGTCTTGGATTTTACCTTTGACTTCCACCACTGAGGACTGGTGGTCAGCTTGTCTTCCGTCGATGGCTGCATTTATCTGATGTAGGCTCCTACTCATATCTCCCACTGTCAAGGCTTCTTGTAGGTTATGAACAACAGTTCTATTTGTTGAACTCAAACGTGGGCAGTTCCTCCTGAGATGAGGTTCTCCACATTCCCAACACTTCAATGGTTTGCAGAAGTTGTCCCCAAACCTCTTTGCTCCCAGGTTTGCTGGTTTCCTGCTGCCTTGAGCATTCGGAGGATTGGAGTGAATATCCTTTCTTGGAAAACTCTTCGTTGTATTTTGATAAGGAGTTGGCTGGTATCTCTTCTTCCGCTGGTTCATTCGATCTTGTTTCTTGTCTTTCCAGGCTTTGGGAAACTCTGCCCGTTGTTTATATTGGTCGTAGCACATCCGTGATTTTCTGAATACTTCACTTAAGGATTTGGGGTTATCAAACTCAATCCTGTCCTTGTAGGACTGTGGTAGATAGCTTAGAAATCACTGAATTTTTACTTTATACTCCCGGATGTATGGTACAAATCTTAGCAGATCCTGAAATTTATTTATAAGATCCTCCATCGTCATCTGTCTGAGTCATAACTCGTAAAATTCCTTTGTCTTTCTTTCATAATAATTTTCTAAAAGGTATTGTTTCTTAAAATACTTCTTAAAGTCGGACCATTCCAACTGTTTCTCCTTTAGGCCCTTGGCCAATTTCAGATCTTGCCACTAAATATTGGCCTTCCCTTTTAGATTGTAGATGGCCATCTTGACCTTCATGTTGTTGGAATAGTTATAGATTTGGAAATACTTTTTGATGTCCAATGGCCATGCCTCTGCTTCTTCTCCTGTCATAGACTCCCCATCAAAGATAGCGGGTTTAATATTTTTGAATTCTCCTTCAAGGTGGTCTACTTGTTTTCTTTTTCTGTCAGTTTTTGTTCCGTCCTCAGCTAGAGGTGTTCCTTCAGACGAACTATCTCCTTTTTTTGGTTCTGGCCCTGAGTTCTTGGAGGCTCTCTTTCTAACTTCTTCATCATTATTATTGTATTTTGGGCTTTTCTTGGTCACTATACTGCGTAGCAGGACTTCGTTTATCTCTTGTTGTTCTTGTTGTGCCTTCTTCAATTTTTCATTGTCGACTTTAAAGATCTGTAGCCCAACAATCAAGTTCCTCATTGTTTCCAACACTTATGTGGGTGATCTTTCTTCACTATTCTGCCTTGTATCTCCGGGAGGTCTTTGCTGTGGATTTTCTTCCATCCTGTTTTTTGCATTGTCTTGAGCTACCATACTTATTCACCAAACAGAGAAAGTTTTTTGTTTGTAACCACACCATTTATTAGTTTTTTTTTTCTAAAACAAACTATATACTAAGCACTACAGTGGTCCTGTTCAGGCCCAGTGTTGTAACTTTTACTCTGATATCATATGTAATAAACCTCAAATTTATCACAAAAAAAATAAAAGCAATTCCTAGGGACATTATCCTTTCATAAGATGGGTTCTTACATCTCCTTTTGGCTTGGAGTGACCCTTTGACATATTATTTTAACACAACGAGAAGTTTTCAATGAAAAATAGGCCTTTTCCTAAACCCCTATATCATGCTATATAAATGTTGATACTTAGATTTATTTGACCATACACAAGGATTGTATTTCCACTTTCCTAATTAAGGGAGTCAAGCTGGAGTGGACTTTGCATGCACCATGTTATAACCCTGACATTAATTACCTATACCCTTACCTAGATGAGTCGACATTAGGACCAAGAGCGTACCAGGATGACTACAGTTATTAAAGGTGAAATTAAGGGTGGGTAACAAAGCACTTCTCTTTGATGTTACGTTTTGGTTACGATACGATTAGGGTCTTCCACCATAATGAACAGTTTATGATTCACCCTGCTTAGATCACTGCGTAACTAACTAACTACCCTCCTTGTTCTGTTGGTGTAACGAGAGGAGCACTTCAGAGAGTTGAGGTGTAAATACCGATCATGTACATTGGACAGTCATGGTTATACTGTTGTTTAAACTACGTATCTTCCACATTTAAGGAAGGCAGGTGCATCTGTCAGGGGAAGTTAAGACTCTGACTTGGAATTAATTGGCCTTAGTCCTGACGCCTCGTTCCCCTGTTCTTCCCAATCCTGATGCGCCATCCAAGCCCTAGCACATGGCTTGTACATCCGAATGGTTAAGGGTGGTTATCATCCCTCTAGGGTTTTGGCAGTCTCATTTTTGTTCTTGTGTTTTCGTAGAGGAGGTTCTATACTGAGCATTGTTGCACAAGAAATGGTTTTCACCTCTGCGATCCTCATTGGTGAAGTCCACAACAACCTCCGTCTACCTTGTAAGACCCTATGGAACTATCGAACCTCAGTTTTAAAAAAGGAAACACATGGTTCATGAGTGTGTTTAAGAGAATTTTTACTTTCTGTAATAGGAGTCAGAGTTTATGTGATCTCTCCTGGCATTCCAGTGTAGACCGGGTTGCTTTATACCACCATGGCCATGCGCCCTGTGTTTGTGTCTCGTGGGTTTTCGATCGACTCTTTTACTTAACTATGAGAATGGCAACCGTTTTGGAGGAAAATATGTTTAGCACCGAAAGGGTTCACTCATTCATCACAGAGAGATACAAGGGTCTATCGTAATTGTCCTCCTCTGTATTTGATGCATTCTATTTGTAGTATAGCGAGGGCCTGCTGGTAAATTATTTCTGGGATACTTTCCTGGCAAGTTGATTGTTTGTATATATATATATATATATATATATATATATATATATATATATATATATATATATATATATAATGTCGTTTCTCATATTCTTCATATCTGTTCATACAAAGTTCTATTTATGTAAGATTGATCTTCTTGAGTTCGCAGTGTTACTTTCTCTATTAACCCTCTTTTTTTTTGTTTAAATCTCTGCGTGAAAAGGTGTATTATTGTATTAATGGTGGGACTTTGTTTTGTTACGAGGTACCCACCAGAATTTCCAGGCATCACTTTCCCAAACCAGGGTCACAATTACAAACCAGGCACGTCCACTAGAGGTTGCGGCATTTTTAAGTTAAGCAGTTTGGCATCCCTGTGGACCTCAACTATTCGATTTTATGATTTGAAGTTTAATATTTTGCTAACACTTTCCTTTGATGGCCGAGTGCAGGGATGTTCGCTCCTCGGCATAGGTACCATCTTCTATTCAACATGAGAAAGGTACTCGAGTTCCATAAAAATGGCTCTCAAATCACTCCTTAAAAATATTAAGCATGTAAGTCTCGATTATGTTCGTAGTGTTTCTGCTGTGATGATGATTTTGGGAAAAAGATTATCTACGACGCTCTGTACATTACCCCTGTGATTCATTTTATTCAGAACAATTTACTATTCATACTGGCCATTATTGCTGGATTTTGTTGATGACAGCCTGTGTAATCTTCTGTTATCGAAAACTGTCTATTTGAACTTTTATTGGAAACTTTCTAACAAAATATGAAACAATTGTTTGCTAGTTATTCTATAATGGAAAATGCCACAGTCCTAAATTTCTTGTATTATTTTTGTGCATAAGATAAGTAGGAAGTGTCTATGTTAATGATATTGATTCACTTCCCTGTAGTAAAATGCTAGCATGAATAAATCGTCCAGTTTAGGATAGTCCTACTCCCTGGAATTTGTTTCACTCCCCTATGTTTCAACCCCTTGATTGAAATTTACAGAATGGAAATAAAAGCATATTTTAGTACTATTCGCTCATTGGTAAATATTTGGTTCTGTTTAAAGTTTGAACTTATGTGAGCATGTAATGGTTTTGTTCGTGCACTAACACATGTTCGACTCTACTCAGTTTGAATCATAGAAATATGCGAATATAACTTTGTTCGTGCATTGTTACCTAATCGACTCTGTGTTTCTTTTATAAAGGTTGGAATACACTTACGCATATATATGTTCACTCTGTTCATTCATTGATGTGTATATTCAACTTTGATTAAGATTTTGAAACCTATATGTATTCTCTTTGTTCATTTTTTTCCGAATATGTTTAAGGTTTGGAAAACACACACACACACACACACACACACACACACACACACACACATATATATATATATATATATATGTATTCTCTCTGTTCGTGTATATTCGACTCTATTTCAGGTTTGGAAACTATATATATATATGTAATCTCTTTGCTCGTTCATTGATATACATACTCGATTCTGTTTAACATTTTGAAAAACACACACATATATATATATATACACACTCTACTTGTTCATTGATATTCATACCGGACTCTGTTTAAAGTTTGGAATCGTATGTACACATATATTACTTCTATTCGTTCACTGTTAGGTATTCGGTTCTATATATTTTTGAAAAAAACAAAAAAAAGACTTCCAGAAAATAAATCTACAATTAGATCCTACAGTCTATTTAATGAATTCTCGAATAGCCATTGCCTAGGTTATTGCATGAATACCATCGTTAAGGATCCTATTAAAACAACAACCAATTTTTCCAACCGAGGTAGAATATTGAATTATTTAGGCACAGGAAAAGACTTACAATAGATATACGATCATTGACACACAAAAAAACATAACTCCTTTCTGTATAACTAAACATGAACAATATATCTAATCAAAAATTCATTCAGACAGATAGAGTTTAGAGTAACATATCTGAACTATCTTGCGGAGAAAACAAAGGGAACAACCACGTTCCTCCCAATCGTAGAACCGAGCAACCACAATTTCTTGCTCGATTCACCCCCCAGCCTGACCATGAGTCCATAAGGGCGAACCTGGAAATCCCTCTACAACACAGTCCTTCAATTTAGTCTATTTTCTCCTTGCCTCACACCCTTCCAGTGTTCATAACAACAAGTGGAAAAACAAAAAGACTAGACTCTTTCCCCATCATACTTAGCAGCATCCTGCCTCCTCACATATGCTTATTTGTAAGTTGCCTGATTTTCGCAGCTTCCTAAATCCTTGATTTTCAGGGGCTTCCAATGGCCAAATCATTAGTTTGCCACTTGTAAAAATCATCCCAGGGGTAGTTCCAACATGTTCCCCACTCATGGAGTCATGGTTAGCTACTTTTAACATGGTTGTTCCATTTGTCTTCCTGCAATTAATATAAAGTATTCTGTTTTTTTTGTACAAGTGTCATAGTCCCATACCTATATGGGACAAATTAGATCTCTACCCAACAGTCAAAATCATTTATTACAATTATAAAATTCGAAATTTGGAATTTCCATAAATGGAAAAAATTTTCCAATTTCGAATTTACTAAAAACAAAAATAAATTTCCAGCAATTTAAATTCTAAAAATATTTTTATTTTCTTTAATTTTTTAGGGGATGTCCTGTTTAGTCCCAACATAAATCTGTGTTGAAACCTCATATATTCTTCTCATTATTTTTATGGATAATATCGTATGGGGATCCCTCATTTGTTTTTTTTATTTGTACTTGTATTTCATATTTATTTATCACTCTTTTTTGGCCTAACGTTGGCTTCAAATTGATGTTATATAGACACTTGTATATGTATTCTCAAAAAGTTACCAACCTTCTAATACTAACCTTTGCAACTAGACACCTTTTACCCTTGGATGAAAATTCCCTTGAGCATCCATGCCCTGCATGTATTTCTTGCATTGACCATAGGGAAGTTCATTTCTCATGAAAAAAAAAATCTTGCATGCGATGCTTGTTTCCTCCACTATTCCATAGCATTATTTTATTATTTTTTCAGGATTTATAATATGAAAAAGACAAAAAAAAGAGAGGATGGGAATGGGTCTTTTTTTTACATGGCAGCTACTTTTGTCTCCCTTGAACATAACACAATCTTCTGATTCTTCAATTCATTATTTGGGTTTAGTATGGCTTTAGGAGCCATTTTTTTTTTTTAAGCATAATCTCCTCTGGTTGGTTATTCTTTTAGTCATATGGATAATTTTTTGATACCTCCTGTGTCAAACATATCCTAGTTTATAGTCAATTCTTTTCAAGTGACATTTCATGTAGATTTTCTATTAACTGGAATTCAACCTATGTCATCCACTCTCTATAATATTTGACTTTCCAAGTAAGCATTCCCTTGTGTCAAGTAAAACTCATTTTCCTAGGTATGTTTGTATCTTACTCGTGCTAGTATAGAAGTTCCTCATTGACATTTTTTTAGTGGGTTTTCACTTGTCGACTATGTCTCATTTCTCTAAGAGTATGACCTAGATTTTCACCATGGTCCTCTTTACATCATTGATAAGTGAAATTTCACTCAATAGCTAGAAAAAAAAGATTTTTCATTGACTGATTTGATTCCCTTATGTTCAACATCAACAACCATTATCACACATAGGGATTCATGCAATACATTGGTTTCAATTTGAATGCATTGGTGGATTCCTTATCTTTGTCAGTATTCTTCATAATTGGATAATATTCAAATATTATCTGTCTTGTTCTATTCCATATGGTACATGCCAGAGTCATACCTCAATTTGGTCCTTTCAATATTTTCATCTGAGTCCTTCCAAATATTTGGCATTCTTCTACTCTTCGTGTTGGATGATGGAGAATGAACTAATTCCTTTCTTTCAGTGGATCTATTCCTATCAACTTCAACACATATTTCTCTAGGAAAATATCTATAGTCATTTATATCACATTGGGACTTGCAGATCAGTGGAAGGTTCCCTTTCTATTGACAATGGGAATACATCAATTTCCCCTGATCAATAGATTCTATTAGGTGTTTGACATCATATCCTTTATTCACACATGTTAGATTGTATTAGGTACCTTGAGACCCATTATCGTTATTGTTGGGTTGTCTCACGTTTTTTAATGGTATACATCAATGACCAGTAATCAAATGGTATCTCATTGTGTTCGACTTCATCTTATCTATTCACATAATCTAGACTCATACAACGATGTGTTGTTTTGAAGACCTCAGGTGAAGTACACGCATAACATATTTTGTGCTCCTACCTTAATTGTGTTGATTGTACCACCCTCTTCGACATTGGTACTTGGAGAGGATCAATTTTTTCACTCCAATGGTTCCATATATCCTCTATCTTGATTTTGAGATATACCTCCACTATGTATCCATTGCTGGCCATATTCTACACTTTGCATGGATCCACTATGTATTTTTCTCATGGCCATGATTTCTATTTCTATATATTACATGGATCCACTCTGTAATTATTTTGTGGCCATGGACATTAGTTATGATTTTATCACTCAAGGATCTGCAATGTACTTGATTTTGTGACCATTCTTACATCACACTCAATCATGGGAATTCGCGACTTGAGAAGAGTATCTTACTTGTTTATGTTGCAGGTACTTTTATGAGATTGGTCTTCATCTAATCCTATCCAATGGCCCCTCCATAATATCATGAATACTTTGTAATGTATTTCAGCCATCAATTTCTCTTCTGAACTCACACATTAGGGGTCATATTTTATAGGTCATTTAACACAGTGATTTTCCTCAATTACATCCCTTTCCCTACTTGCAGGACCAAAATCCCTCTTTTCCTCCCAAAAAATACTTTAAAAACCACATTTATCTTGATGTACATGTCTCTCATTAAGGAAACTTGTGTACATACACACCTTTCTAGTTATCAAACCATGTATATGTTAAATTAGATCAAAATAATAATAAACCATGACATTTTGGGAAGTGTTGACGGTTTAGCTAAGTTTCCAACCTCCTGTAACCCATTCATAACTACTCCAACTATCAAAAGGGAGTATAAATTAGATCCTTGTGGTGGATGAAAATCATAATAGAGAAATGAATCCTTATTCTTGAATTTTCATTATAGTCCTACAATTCCCCTTTTCCCCTTGCATATGGTATTTTCCTTCCCATATCAAAACCATCGTTTTCAGAATTTTTGTTCTCCCTATATTTTGAGGAAGAAATCCTTTTCCTTCCTTGGACCTATTGGAACACAAAGATTTGGAGGTTTTTCTTGTCATATCTGGCCTTGGGTGAAGAATCTTGGATCCCAGTTTTGGGACCATGCCACAATGATTACAGGTTGTAACCAACTTTTATGTTGTTAATAATAAAAGATTTGTCATTCTCATCCAGTTCTATTTGTTGATTCATTCTTGTAATGAGATTTCCTATATCTTATTTTGAATCTGTTATGAAAATTGAAATGATCATGTCTAGTTAGTTAGAATATAACTACCTATTTGCAATTTCTTGTCTCTTTGTCTATAGGAATTTTTAGAGGGTTGTTGTGCAAGATTTATGGAGAAAACATTTTGGATCAAGATCAACTTTAAATGTTGGAATTCAAGTTTGTTATATTTTCTATCCTTTGAAATTTAGTTACTGAAAAGTAGTTACTTTTAAGTAACAACTTGGTTTAATTATTAGAGTGGTATTTTACGATAGTACTCTATTGTGGCCTTGATCCATTTCCATAGGAATTCGTAACCTTTGGACAATGTCATTTCCAAAAATCAAATGTTTCCTTAATAGGTCTTCATTCAAGACCTAACTAATATCTGATGGATATAACTCTTAGGAATGCAGTGGTGTTGTATGGTCGATGTGAGTCGATGGATTCTCATTGATAATTTTTTCACTATGCTTTCTATTTGGTTCACTATAGTATTGGTCCATGTTGGAACACAAATGGATAAATACATTATGTATCCTCTCCTACACATCAAATGTGATTTACTACACTATATTGAAATTCTTTTAACATTAGTAGTGTTAATGCAAATTTATATTATCTATCATGTGTTAGTTGTACAATTATTTGCGTGGTTGTTTCCTAATCTAGTGGAGAAACTGGAATCCTGAGGGGATATTTTTTCTAGAGGAAACTCTCCGATGGATAGGTGATCCCTCTCATTGACCAGAAAATGACCAATGATATACTATGGATATACTGCAATGGGATTTCTATGACATCAAATTTTTAGGTTTAGTCTATGCTAATAAGTGAGGAGAAGAAGCCTTACCTTTAACTATAAGTTGTCCTATTGTATACATGTTGATGAAGCTACCAAATTTAGAACCAATATTTTGTAATTAGAAACATGCACAAATACAACAACATATAAATTTCTCAACCTTTTTTTATCATGAAATAAAACTAGTCAACACAAAAATCTAATATAATTTCTTCAAGATAAATCAGATATACCAATACATAATATAAAAGATCAAATATCACACAAATTCGTGGGGGGGAATTCCATGTATCTATATATTATAAGTAAATAAATTACAACATGGAATGTTACCTTTAGATCATTGAATTACCTTCCAGCTCCAAGATCCTTAAGACTATTCCTTAGCCTTTTATCTCAAGTGTGAATATATAAACAATCTACTCTCTCAAGATATTAGCAGGGATGTCTTTCTGGTTATATTCTGGTAGCATGAGACTATGTTTAATGAATTAAAACTATACCATCCCCTTCATTTTCCATTATTCTATATAATTATAAAGGAGTCTTAGAGATATAACGAGAAATTGATGACTTGCAGCACCAAGTCAAGAGCATGAATGATATAGTGAAACAATACATGAGGCATTGAAGCACTTTCTGTTAGAAAAATAGGATCGTAGAGAAATAAAATAAAACAAAACGCGGAAATAAAACATAGAAGATACATAATACAATAGAGACACACATATATGTGGTTCACCTAGTGTGGGCTATATCCACCAGAGAAATTTCCAGGTCCTTACTTATTATTATCCAGCAAAATGAAGGGATATAACCTACAACTCACCTATTGTAACTTTGTCTTATTTATCTCATAGTCTCCTCTCTCAGAATACAATATTTTTGATAATACACACCTGCAATACAAATACCTCAAAAAATAGGGTTGTCATCTAGTGAAACAAAAAAACCTAAAAATAACTTCTATCGTAATATCCACGACGTTATAATGAATGGTTCAGATTGACTATGAAATTACAATATTTTACAAGGAAATTTTTCTGAATATTTATTTTTCGAGGCACTGCCCTCGAATACCCCACCAGGGGTGGGCTAAAAAAATTATCCCCCCCCCCCCTCTACCTCCATGGAAAAATTTGTGGGGGGGAAATCCCCCCCACAATCCCCTGTTAGGGAATGGAGTCCAAGAACAACTGAAACAAACCTTTGAATAGGAAGATAATCAGGATGCACAACCAACACTTTCCATAGTGACTAGAAGAGTAACCAATCAAAGGAGTAGATAAATCATATTCATGCTACATGTCCTAGGAAATATATAACCCAACTTTAGCACAAGGATGCAAATAGGTGCCATGTGCAAGGGATAAAATGACTAACAGTTTCCACTTTACTAAATATAGATCAATATTATCCTTACACCTCTTATTTTATTGTTTTCTTTTCTTGCCATCCCATTCATATTTTTACAAGCACCAAAGAGAGATAAAATTGTTCATGTAGGATCTTTTACATGGTTTTATGAGTGCATGAAAGATATAAAACTATGCTCGATGATGTACTTTTCATGGTTTTATGACCACACAAAAGATATAAAAGTATGTTCATTGGATAAAACAAGGGGCTTGATGTCATACAACTACATTCCAAGAACATGGTACAAAACTATGCAAATAAAATGCAAATAGGTTATGTGTAAATTGATGTCCACTAATAGCAGGTGTCTCCAAGGATGAGGGTTTCAAAATGGAGGTAAATTAATGAAAAGGGATAGAGGTTGAGAATGATTGTAATGGAAGTAAGTTGGATAAAATAAAACAACAGTGTACTGGTAGGAACCAATGTTGGATTACTTAGAGGGAGGTTGAATCAGTAATAAAGAAATTTAATAGAATTAACCATAAAATGAAAGTGTTATATCAATGTAGCATTATCATCCAATAGTTGTAGAGTAAATAAAAAATGAACAAATGCGAAATCATACACATAAACAATAAACCAATGTTTTTACGTGGAAACCCAAAGTGGGAGAAAACCAAAGAATGTTTTTTCCTATATGTATTTAAGAATTACATTCATTGGAAGAACCAACTTCCTTTGTTTTCCAGCTGCAACTGGAAGGAGACTCCAACCCCCTAGTTTCTCAGGCTACAACCTAAAGGAAGCTCAAACTCCCCAATTATATAGATACAACTAGAAGGAGGCTACAACCCCCTATGTTATCTAGATACAACTGGAAGGTGGCGACAACCACCTGTCCTTGCCTTTTCCAACCACCCTGATGTAGAAGTATAATTATGGAACCGATGTCACACTATCACTGTGAGATATACCACTATAAACCTGTACCAATCAACCTGTAATCAACCTGTGCCATAAACAAGTGCATCAACCATGCACCAACCTATACCAAACAACATATAATAATCCTGTACCATAAACAAGTGCATCAACCATGCACCAATCTGTACCAAACAACCTGTAATCAGCTTGTACCATAAACAAGTGCACCAATCATGAACCAACCTCTACCTCAACCTGTACCATAAACAAGTGCATCAACCATGAACCAACCTGTACCTCAAACTGTACCATCAATTCATGCATCAAACATGCACCAAATATGTATCAATCATGCATCAAATACACATAAACTATGACTCATCAAGATGCACCAACATCATCAACTATACACCTCATGTATGTGCCAACTCATCAACTACTTGTCTCAACCATGTACCCAACATGTACCTCAACCATATTCCAAATACATATATCAGTATAACCATCAAAATTTGTCTAGCAATACATCACACTATCCATAACCAAATACCATAAATCATTACATCAAACCATGTGCCACAACCTCATTGTTATACAACCTCTATCTGTAACATACCTCAACCAAAATCCCTTATCAATTTCATCATCCAAATCTCATTTATAACTTTTTAATAGACCTAGTGTATATGATCACATACCTGCAAACCTTCATTAACTTTAACAACAAGAGACTAGCATTTTATCAAACTTTACTTTAGCCTCACATGAATAATTTTGGATTAGTCAACAACCCTAACTTGAAATAATCATAACTATGTACCTGTAGTGAATAAAGCTATGAAAATGGTACACAATGTTCTTCAATGTCTTTTATGCAATTCCTCCATATTTCACTACTTGGAACCTCTCAGAAAATGCGCTATAGCAAAAATGGCATACCTTGTTGAATTCTAGCTTATTTTAGAGATTGAACTTGTAGAGAATGCCCCACATAGAATATTTTATGTATAGATATGAAAATGGTATAAAACATACTACATATTGTACGCTAACCAGTACAATTTTTCTTACTGAATTTGGATCTGTTATGAAGAAGTTATGACATTTTTACCCGAAACACATGTTTTAGACTAGTTTCAGGACTAGCCACAAACCCTATTTTCTAGGGAGTGTAACTCCAAAAAATAAAACGACTCACAAGATGAAATTTTTTCCACATCTACTTGGATATGTTTCTTCAACGGACTCCCAATTTCACGATTTGAATCATTCTATAAAAACAAATATTGTGAAAATTGTGAGATGAATTGTAAATAACATACCTTAGAAAGCATCATCAAAAGAATTTATCCTCCCTTGAATTTAAGCCTTCTTTACCTCGCCCTCCCTCTGAAATTTGTCTTAGATATAATTTGGGTACCTTGGTCACTTGTAGATATTCATTATACTCAAGTGTGATTAAAATGAGAGATCCTTGCCTCTTATTTATACTTTCATGTAGCTTCCTCAAGGGGTTACCTTTTAACCATCTTAACCCACTTTCCTTATTATAGGGTTAACCCATTTCTAACCACTTGTCCACTTAGTAATTTTTCCATTAACTTTATTATTTTCATTCTAAAATCTCTTAAACAACTTTCCTTATTTTAGGGCTAACCCACTTCTAACCACTTGTCCACTTAGTAATTTCTCCATTAACTTTATTATTTAAATAATTTATTTTGCATCCACTTTGAATTATAGTACACTCATCACTTCACTTTATTATTTAAAAAAATTATTCTTTGCAACCGCTTTGACTACTTTGACCTTTTGGGGCTTCTAGATGACTCGTGAGGGTTCTCCAACTTTGAATGGCCATAACTCTCTAACCGTGAGGAGTTATGTGACGTTCCACATATGAACGGAAATGGAATGAAATGCACTATCCATCTACACTAGTATTACATTCAAATATATTAAAACTCATACTATTATACATCAAAAAAGTTTGGGTCCATTACCCAAACCTTTGTGCTTCCAGAATTTGCTACCAGAATTTCCTCAAGGGTTGACATCAATGAAAACCAACCCAAATAATCGACAATCTCCCTCTTTGGCATTGATGGAAAAACTCTGATGCAATAATGAAGTCATGTCATGTAATAAAAAATTCATATAACTCATTCTCCCCCTGGAATGATGTATTTGTGTTATGCATCTGATAAATCTCTCCCCCTTTGTCATCAATGGAAAATGTATCTTTCCATCCGAGGTTTATCCCACTAACTGAAGTTTCCTTGGGGATTCTCCCCTTGACTGAAATCTTCCTAAAACTGATCTTCGGACCTGAACTTTCCTCTTTATGGTGCTTCCTTGTGTAGATATAAGACATATAAGATAAGCATTAAAAATGATACATTTTGGAGTAGAAATTACTTCGAGTCTCTGGCGAAGATACTCAAAGGCTTCTCTTGGAAGCGGTTTTATAAATATGTCTTCCACTTATTCTTTTGTGCCCACATATTCAACTCTGATGTTCTTCTATGTGACATGTTCTCGTAGAAAGTGATACTTGATTGGAATGTGCTTCATCTTGGAGTGCATCACCGGGTTATTTGAGATATCAATGTTTCTTGTATTATCACAGTAGATTGGAATGGGCTCATCATACTCAACCTGTATATCTGTCAAATTTTGTTTCATCCATAGAACCTGTGTGCAACATGTTGTTGTTGGAATATACTATGCCTTGGATGTAGATTAGGATATTGATGATTGTTTCTTTCTTAGCCCTAATAGAAAAAAACTCACCTAAGTAGAACAATGCTCCATTAGTGCTTTGCCGGCCATCAATGAAACCTTCCCAATTTGCATCTGTGTAGGCAATAAGTGATAGATCCTTTCCTTTCGGATAACATAATACAAACTATTTTGTTCCTTTGAGATATCAAAAAATCCTCCTCACTGCTAATATATGTGATTCTTTTGGTGCTTCTTGAAATTTTTCTACGTGTCCAACTCCTGCATTACATTTGGTTTGGATGTTGTTACATATAGTAAGCTGCCAATCATTGACCTGTATTTCCCCTGGTCTGTAGACTTTGAGTTATCATATTTTCTCAACTTGCAATTGGTTTTCATAGGAGTGATAACTCGTTTGCAATCTTCCATTCTGAACCTATTTAACATTTCTCTGATATACTTAGTTTGAGAAATAAAAATTCCTGGGTTTCTTTGATGTATCTCAAGACCCAGAAAGAAGGATAAGTCTCCAAGTAATGCCATTTCAAATTCATTCTGCATATCCTTTGCAAACTTTTGGCTTAACCTTGATGTAGAGGTTGTTGTCTGCACTTCCTTTTCTGAACCATGCATGTTGTATATATTTATCCAGTCTAAAGTACCATTCTCTAGTAGTCTGTTTTAGACCATACAAGGCCTTCTTCAATTTAGACACATAATATGCATTCTCTATCAACTGAAATCCTTCTAGTTGTTTAATATAGACTTCTTCTTCAAGTTCCCAATTCAGAAAATATGATTTCACATCCATATGATAGACTTTAATATTCTTGGAGCATGTGTAACATCCCGCTCTGGCGCACTTACCAAACTTATTCTTTGATGACACTTGTTCGCAAGTGATCTGGATCCTTATGATGATAAAACTTTTTCCTTCATTATGATGCGTTAAGTTATTTGACAGGATGTTTTTACTACGTTGGTGTAGACAGGTGCTGCTGACTCAGTTGCATTGAGTGTGCAGGGTTTCGGACCTTGAGGATGCAGAGGCATCG
>ML801739.1:48261-60493 GCA_009831015.1 Picea engelmannii | reverse complement strand
CTACGCATTTCTTCACCTTCATCAAGAGTCCAAGTAGGATTTTCTGGAGGCTTATTTGGTGTAGAAGTTCCCTTTTTGGGTGGCATGTTGGACAAGTATCACTTTTGAACCTTGATTTTGAGGTGGTTCTGCTAGACAATATTACTTCTGTTGTATCTCCCAATTTTTGGCCCTTCTGGGTATGAAACTTTCTCTTATGTATTTATCTGATATTTCTTCTCTTCAATGCCATAGGTCGGATCAAAATTGGATGTGCCAAGTGGAATTTACGGTAACTTCCCCACAACTTGCTGATTTTTGGCCTTTGCAGGAGATCTCACCTGTATAGTGTGCCCCGCACAAACTAATTGATATACAATTCTGAAACTCGCACCCAAAATACTAGAAACCGTCTATGATCCAATGCAACTAGTCCCACACAATTTGGATACTCTACGAAGAAGTTATGATTGTTTTACCTGGAACACCTTATTGAGACTAGACAATAGGACTAGTCAGATACCCTATCTTACACAGGGTGTATCTACAAATTTAAGATGACACAGAAGTTGAACTTTTTACCACAGATACATTACTAATTTCGGTAAATTTCCTCCAGATTTCAGGGTCTGAAATGTTACAGAAATTTTTTTATAGCAAAAATTCTTCAAAGACTCATTTCAGGATGATTCCAAAACCCTATCTTGTACAGGCTATATATCCGAAAGTATAAGGCCTCAGGAGCTGAATTTTGAACCCAACATACCTTGATCTGTCTACTAAATATCCTCCAAGCCGTTCCTTCTGAAACGTTGTAGAAAACAAGTTATAGTGAAAATTCCACAGTGTCTCAGATGTAGCAGCGAAACCCCAAGACCTTGAGCTGTGATACCATATGTTAAGAACCAAACATCAATATAGCATAGCAAAACCTCAGGAAAAGTACTCAATGCCTTGAAAAAGAGATAATTTCAGATAATAAGCCTCTTCGAGGGGGAAACCTCCTTTTACACCACTTAAATGTTCAAGTACAAGATGATTCAAAATGAAAATGTCTCCTTGGTATATATAGGAGACTAGGAGGTATAATTACAACTAATGGCTTAAAGCTTACATAAATAAAATAACATTACTAATCTAATATGCCCCAATTAAGGGGTAATAAATAACATTACTAATCTAATATGCCCCAATTAAGGGGTAATGAGCCAATATTAGGGCTTAACATATTGAGTGTAATGAAAACACATTATAGTTTGATGATGTGGTTTCATCCCTATTATCAAAATAAATGAGAAGAAAAACTATGGATAGTTAGAGAAGAGATTCCTTATTTGTAAGAGGATATTCACTCGACAGAAACAAAAATAAGTCCTTGAGTGGGAGATATAAATATAGAAGTATATCCAAATGTGGCAAAGGGGATGTGTACTTGTATTCTTCAAGAAAACATGTTGATCATGATGTATGGTTGATATATTCAAGTGATTTTTATCATATGATTCCCCACATGGAGTGATTTTGTGAATATGAAACGTATCGTGGAGATGAAGTTTTCATAGGGGATGAATCGACAACCAAAATCATAGGACAAGGGAAATTTAGGTTGTTTCTCAAGGAGGGAAGTTTTAGAACACTCCTTGTGTTCTTCATCATTCCAGAGATGGCTATAAACTTGATATCTATAACTAAGATTAGATAAGGAGGTGTACATAGAGTGTTTGGAAAGGAAACATGCCAAATGATTCGAGGTGAAATGGTGTTCATGAGGGGAATTCAAAATGAAACTCTTTACAAGATGTTGGGAAGCACTATCAATAATGGGTGTAATAATTATGTTGTTCCTAAGGGTGTAAATGTAGAATAAAAAACCCATACTATCTTTGGAGTAAAGACAATGATTTGGCATTAACTTCTAGGACATATTGGAGAGAAGGGCCTTCAATCACTACATGATAAAGGTATGGTTATTCAATGTATGTATGATTGCACACTAGAATTGTATTTATGTGAACATTGCATATATGGAAAAAAAATTGAGTAATATTCTCATCTGGTGATACAAGAGAAAAGGGAATCTTAGAGTTAGTAGATAGTGATGTTTTTGGACCTATTCATGTTCCATCACTAGGTAAATTTTTGTACTATGTTTCATTTATTAATGATTTCTCAAGAAACACATGAATTTATTTCCTACAAAATAAATTTGAGGTTTTTGTTAGATTTAAATATTTAAAGGTTCTTGTGGAGAACGAGACAGAGAAGAAAATAAACATGATGAATATAGATAATGGTGGAGATATCTATGGGAATGAAATTGAGTAATTATGTAAGAAGTGAGGTATAGAAAGGAATACGATTGCTCCATATAAACCTCAATAGAATGGACTTGTAGAAAGAGTATTGATTATGAAACTGATGGAAAAATAAAAGATCATTCTTGGGTCTATTGGGTTGGGAAAATAATTCTAGGAAGAGGGTGGGTGACATTACATGTTACCTGCTAAATAAATCACCCTCATCAGTGTTGGTGGACAAATATCTGCATGAGGCATGGAATGGTAAAACTCCTATCTTGGAAATATCAAAGTTTTTAATTGTAATGCTTATGTACATGTTCTAGAAGAAAATATGAGTAAGATAAATAATAAATATAAAAAGTGTATCTTTATTGGTTATAAATATGGTATAAAAGGTTATAAAATTTGGAACCTAGTAACTAAGAAGATTGTTTATAATCATGATGTTGTATTTAGAGAGGTTAAAGATGTTCCCATATAGGAAGTCCTACCAAAGGAAAAAAAACCAAATACAATAGATTTTGATTTGGAGGGTGAAGAATCTGACTCAATGGAAGAACACAAATTAGAAGAAGAAGAAGAAGAAGAACATCATACTCTAGTATTGAGGAGATCGATTCAGTAAAAAAAAAAGGAAACAAGAAAGGTATACTCCACCTGATTTTAATTCTATGTTTTCTTTATATATTATTGATAATGATCCCATAACTACTAGGGAGGAATTATATTAACATGAGGGTAAAATATAGAATAAGGCCATGGTTAAATAATGCCAGCCTTGGAAAATAATGAGGCTTGGGATCTAGTTTATTTGTCAGTTGGAAGAAAAATTGTTGGTAGAAGATGGGTGTTTAAGAGGAAATTGAATGTAGAAGGTAAAGTGGATAAGTATAAAACCCACCTAGTAGAAAAGGGATGTTCCTAGGTAGAGGGAATGTATTGTAGTGACATTTTCTCTTAATGTTAAATTGACTTCTATTATATTTGTTTTGTCTTTTTTTTTTCTTATTTTGTTCTTCATGTAGAATATATGGACATAAAGACAAAATTATTACATGGGGATATTAAAGAATAAATATACATGAAACAACCAAAAGGTTTTGCATTGAAAGGAAATAAAATTGGTTTTCAAGCTAAAGGATCCCATGTATGGGTTAAAGCAATCTCCAAGGATGTGGTATCAAAATTTTGACACTTATATATTGGAACTTGGTTTCATAAGGATAAAATATGATGAATGTTTTTATTTTAAATTAGTTAGTGGTTATTTATTTATGTGGTTTTGTATGTTGATGATATCTTTCTTCTTATTGGAAACAACAAGGAAATCATCAAGGAGCTAAAAACCCATCTCCCAAATTTGATATGAAAGATCTTGGTGCTACTAATTTTATTTTAGGCATGGAAAATTAAAGAGATCGAGAAAATGTGAAACTATGGGTGAATCATAGGAAACACATTGAGACAATATTGTGGAGACTTAATATGAAGGAATGTAAATTGGTCTAGATCCCTATTCCTGTAGGTGTGAAGTTATTTGTAGATCAGTTTACCAAGAGAAAAGAAGAGGAATATGACATATATCATGTTCATCATGTTAGTGTTGTTGGAATTTTGATGTATGAAATTGTTTGTATTAGACCTTTTGTTTGAATGTGAAAATAGAGATAAGTGTGATATGTTATCATTCATTGATATGATACAAATATAAATACATTTCATATAACCTTTGGATTCATCTTTCAAGAGTTCTCTTGGACTCCCGATGACCGTTACCATCACTTGACATTTCATATTCATTCAAAAGTTACTAATACCATAACCCTAGTAGATTAGGTTTCTAACATTTTCCCCATTAATCCAAAGAGGTATTTGTGAGTCCATGGTGAGAGATGGAAAATGGAAGTGAAAAAATGAAATATGGAGCTGGAAAAGTGCCAATGCATGAATGTGATCTTTGAATATAGTGGTTTTTGAATGAGCACAAACCAAAATGATAGTAGAAGATGATGTATTATACTAAATGTTGTTGGTAGTTTAACATAGACCGAAAAAAAATCTATTAGTCTATAGATGGACACAAACTCTGGAACTTGGCTCTAGGGTTCAATGGTTCCTCGAACATTTCCTATGTTAGCTAGAAGATAGACCCTAATGTTTTCTTATACTAATTGGAAGTGATCTTGAATGTTTATTTAAATATGACCATAAATTTATTTCTAGAAAAACTTGAAAGTCTTATACTAAATGAAGGTTTAAGGAATACCACAAATTGTTGTCTCGCAGAAGTTGAAAGTATTATACTAAGTGTTGGTTTAAGGAAAATCACAAAATAATATGGTGGTTTTGGATGACCAAAAAAAATATCATGCTCTCTTGTTACTACTCGAATGATAGGAATTTGAAACTTAAATCTTGACTGCTGGTCAATGATGTTATTCCCCTGTTTTAGATACAAGGTTAGAAGACAAAAATATTTCCATCGCAAGATGTGTCAATACTCGAGAATAAATTTCATGGTATGATGGATGTATCTTCTTGATTGTTGATGACCATTGTTAATAAGTTATCCACCCATAGTGGTTCTTTACTCTTGCAAATTTCTTACATTTGGAATATCTTTCTGAAATATGATCATGCTTTCCACAATGCTCACAAGGATGTGTTGGGTATGTGTTATATTCTTTGCATGTGTGTGTGTAGGCGCGTTAGATTCAAAAATTGCATCTGACGATCCCAAATTATTTCTCCTTATGTGTTGTGTGCATCAAGCTCTTTCCTAGGGGGGTCCCAAGGGGGCTAGGTATGTCCCCCCTTGGTTACACATAGTGTTCAGGGAAGTGCCCCAAAATATTTTGTTTTTCGACAGTTTTTGCTATTTTAGCGGATTTTCTATTTTTAGCGGTTTTCTAAATTAATCCTCGATTAAGGGATTAGGGTTTTGGTAGCTACAAAATACCTAAAAAATTGTATATATTGTATGGTGAATGGTGAAATTAATAAAATGAAGAGTTTAAAGGTGCAACATGAAGGAAGGTTGGTTTTCTCCTGGTTAAGGGTTTCCAGTGTAAATCGACGTGTACTATGTGTATGAGCCATTGATTAATTTCTGTTTTTCTTAAGAATCTGTATGCATTTCTTTACTTCACAGGTTTAAAACTTAGAGTATGAATATCAAAAAAATTATCTTCCACATATCCAAATCGATGACAATGTTGGAATTTCATAATCTTCTCTTGTGCTAGAGAAGGTGAGTATGAACTTTCTTATAGAAATCCAGCACTCTGGAACTGGATCAATTTAGTATAATATGGTATATTAAAGATGAATTCCTTTTCATATCCAATAACTATTTTTTACTTTTTGTTCCCAATTTATTCCCAAGGTGTGATGATTTTCTCAGAAAGAGAAAATTGAACTTGATTATGCACAACTTTAGCTTCATCTGCACTTGTATATGAAGTTGTCTCACTGAGTTTCTCCTATGTTGGTTGTTGTTATGAATCAACATCATCATATTCTTCAAAAAGAGGGTTATTTTGAACAAGGACTAGTTCAAAGTGTCGAATATTATTTCATTCAAGTTCGTCATGAAGAAGTTGAGTATGAGTTTAAATTAGTTTTAGTTTGTCTTGAAAAAATTGCAAACAAGTTGGAACATATTGTAGAGTTTCTTTTTCAACTATAACTATATTGTCCATAGAAGAGATTATTAAAGTGTTTAGTAACTCTAATAATACCTCAACTTTATCAATTTAGACACTAACTTAGAACTTATGAGTTTATTATAAATCCACCCTTTTCCAATCAAATTGAACAATGGAAACTCAACAAATTGAGGGTGTCGAGTTATAGTGAAAATATACCCATTTAAATTAAAAAACACAAGTAGAGTTACAATGTTATTTGCAAGTTACCTTGATTCTCATGATTGTTTTGTCGATGTTCTTTGATTATGTTGGTATCCATGACTTTAGATGAGAACTTGTTCATCTCCTCATTGTTCCAAACATGAGAAGAACCTCTCCAACAATTCCACGATCTCCATAAGTCCAGATAAATATATCCTCTCCATACATATCTTGTGTTTGGCGAGAGTCAAATTGATTAGAGAAACTCCTAATTACTGAGGTTTGGTTTCTTATTGACAGTGCAAGCCACATACACATAAAGAAATCCACAACCACCAACACTTTTGGAGATTGCTTGATCTTTTTCTTGAGAATATAAAAACTTCAATATGGTGTGTAATTATATACTAATATAAATATTAAAATAATTTATTCAAGAGGATGATGAGAAATATGAATGCAAAACTCATGAAAAATGGATGATATATGTATTATTATGCCTTCTAACTGTGAAGGTTGTTGAATCTCATGATTTTGCACAATAATGTGAATTCTCCTTCTTGAAATCCTTCAAAACATAATTTGTTGTTTGTTAGTTGCATGGATGGAAATATACTCTCTCCATTGTCCATGCCAGGTCTATTGTTCACTCAATACTGGTATAGGTCCATGAATGAAAAGTCTAATTAAAATAGTTCCTTCCCACAATTTCTTAGTGAGTCTTGAGTATCTATTATATGCATCAACCGAGACATTGCCTATTTTCCTAATCTATTTATCAACGCAATGATTCTCTGTATAGGTTAACACATAAAGTGTCGGTATATATACATGTATTAGTCACACAACTTTTGGTGAATATTTTTTCATATGCCACAAGTAGAAATGTTTGTTTCATGCAACAAATTGTAAGTCAAGTGAATAGGCATTGGATGAGGATGGGATCATATGCCTTATTCTTGGCATCAACATTTCCATGGATACCATGTCACAAAGGTGTGATCTAAAAATTGTTTCCATTCATTGTGATGGTTCGATGCATGTCATCCTCATCCTCTAAAGAACTCTCTCATTCGAACCGATATCCTTCTTGTTATTTCACTTGAAGTCCTTCACAAAGTTATTCACCAATATGTTCTTGAATTCCTTTCCCCTGAGATGCATGTCTCCATCGAGGATGAATCTACATACCTTCACTTTGACGAATCCTTCCTCAATTGTTACCAGACAAACATCAAAATTCCCTCCATCGAGGTAATGTGTGTGTGTGTGTGTGTGTGTGTGTATATATGTGTATGTATGTATGTATGTATATAAGATATGATATACCTACAACAAATATACAATCATGTGGATATTTCACAATTATAGCAAGTTAAGAACAAGTTTATGTGTGGAGTAGATTCCTAGTTAGACAGTGTTGTTGTAGTGTTTATCACCGAGTTTGCAGTAGATACTGCGAAGTCTTATCGTGCAATATCGTACGATTTTCCAAAAGGACCTAGAGGTAGGTATATCAGATTGTTGTATACTTCAATCGGGATTTTATTGTATAACAATCATGTGATGACCATGAAATCATAAATATAAACTTCCCTGCATGCATGTGGGAAGGGGGGAAGCACTGACAAGAGGTGGAGAAATGGAGGAAGAGATGGATAAGGGAAAGAATAAGGAGTCCATGGAACCAATCATGATGGAGGAAGACTAGATAAATAAGATAATGGAAACGATTGGAAAGACGCGTAGTGGAGTACCCTACCAATATAAGATGAATAATAAGAAGAAATCCATAGATGAATGAGAGGGATTGGAAAGAGATGAGGAAGAGGTAGAGGATCTCTGGGATGTGGAGAATATTGAGGAAATATTGCGTGCAACATATGAAAGGAAAATGGGAGGTCCAAGGTAAGTAACAAAAGGAATAAATCCAATCCAGATCAATGTAAGTGTGTAACCTATAACCCCATGTGTGAATAGTACACTAGAAATAACACCAACATTTAGTCAACCAAATTTTAGTGGAAGAAAGACAACGAGAAACACATCCAAACAAGGAGAAATAACTGGAGGAGCCAGTTCAAGTAGTAATAATCAAATATCTACACAGTGCGTAGGTAGTAGTTCAACACAATTCAAAATGGAAGGACATTATCCCACGGTCAAGTTACCATAATTTTGGGGAGAGGCATCACAGGACCCTGAAAATCGTTTATTCATATTTGAGAAGATATGGGAAGAAAAGAAGATCATAGATGAGGATACAAAACTTTTGAATTTACATCTTGGATTGTTACATGATCCTAGACGTAAATATTCCACCAGGAGTAACAAGGACTATTGCAGATGTGAAGTAAGTACTGATAAATGAATTTCAGAAGCCTAGTTCAGAAGATCTGTACATGAATGTAATGATTGAAATCAGGAAAAAAAGAGGTGAGTCTGTTTGGGAGATTGATCATAGGTTTAATGATATCAAAGGTAATTTGAAATATGCCATGACTGGCATGCAACATAGGCACTTATTTGTGAACTCATTGTTACCACATTTGAAATACCAATTGAGACAACAGAAGTTCCAAACTAAATTAGAGGCTCTATAGGAAGCCTTACAACTCGAAGAAAACTAGTATCAAAAGGCAGATCCAGTAGTAGATGAGATGAAGAAGGACCTAAAGAACCTAACATTTCAATTGAACCATAACAAGTGAAAAGAGAAAAGAGAAGCTATTTGGTGTACCACATGCAGGATAGAAGGACACCATAAGAATGAATGCCCAACTTTTGCACAATACATGGCAATAAGAGTACCAAACCCTTTTGCAATAGGAGGACCATGGTGTGATATTTTTAAAACACATGGGCATGATACGTATCATTTTACAATGATGCAGAAGTATAAGACAATACCCAAATGTTTAGACTACAATTTTTGCAAGTTAGTGGGTCATGATGATAAAGATTATAGGACGATGGAGTTGATGAGAGAAATAACTTCATATACCTAGAAGGTGCATGAAGAAATGATGATAGTCACAAGATGCACCTCAGTTCAACTAGGTACCACCACCATATAACAATGCACAACAACCGTATAACATTGTGCAACAACAAGACAATAATTCACAACCACAATATAACCATGTGCAGTATAACCAGGTACCTCAGTACAACGCACCACGAGGAGATTGGGATGGATACATAGGTGGAAGATGAGGTAGAGGAGGATTTGGACAAGGCAGAAGTCCAGTAGTGTGCCAAAACTTCCAGTAACCATGACATTATGAAAGGGATTTTCCAATTCCACCAGGGACAATTATGTTTTGTCGCACAACAGACCATGATACAAAAGATTGTTCGACACTATTGGGGAAGATCCATGAAAAAAGGAACCAGAAGAAAAACAATGTCTAGTGGATCTCTGCAAAATCTAGGGATGATGGAAGAAATATCAATATAGTCACATGAGGAGCAGCTAAGACAGGACCCGAAACAGTAAGACAATACCCAACACAACATCAATGGGTGAAGAAGAATATTGACCCACAAAAGTAGTTTGATGCACGAAAAGAAAAGGAAACATTCAAGGAGGCAAGATAGGAGATTCTCAAGAAAAATGTTGTATCTACATCAGTTGCGCAAAAAAATAAAAATTAAACAATGTATGAAATTCCTTTATTGATGGACCACACCAGTGAAGCACAACCTTTAGAGAAAGTAAGTAATATAAAACGTTTTCTACAATCCGCTCAAATTTCTTCACTGGACTTCATTTGTAGTTGAGTTTATTTTCCTATAACATAGATTTCACTATCAATGGTGGATTTTTTCATTGTAGTTGGGTCTTTCTTGTTGGTATCATAGATTGTTGGTGTATGGGTCAAATCCTTCTTTGGGAGGATGAGTTTTGAATAGAAGGAGGTAAAACTACTATTGTGGACTACATTTGCTGAGGTGAGAGTTGACTCATCTATTTTGTGGATTGAAATATCCATGTTTGACGCATTCTTCAAACTCTAGGTCGATTTATCCATTATGGAATTTCATTTCTGACTGTGGAGGGTGATTGAAGATTGAGGGAGTCAAATCTTTCACCTTAGGCAATGTATATTGGGCTTGGACTATCCAACAGAGGGACTTTCTATCCTCTTGGAAGTCTCATCTCATTTACTGGATTTAACTCCATTATTTATGGTTGAGTTAAGAAGAAAAGGGGTCTAACTTCAGTTGATAGAGGATGTGGGGATTATAGATGACATTATGTACTTGTTGGCTGCATAGGAAAGTTCCTTCTAGTGTATTAATACCTCAGAGCACTCATATTTCCATTGATGTATCATATTTAGAAGCTACTATAAAGAGGTCAACATTTAATAAAGTATCATTTTTATGCGTGAGAAATATATTGGTATTTTTTTCTATTATATTCGTAGTACTTTCTTTCTCTCTGCAAAGTATACATGTGTTTATGCATTATTTATTTAAGAGTTACAATAAACACATACACACCAGAGTTTTTATACATATATCAATTGTATCAAGAATTAAAATAGTGAAGTTGGGTAATAAACAATTGTATAATCATATACACACAGTTATCATCATGTGGAAAAATAATAAGAGGAGAATATCAGAAATTTTGGGAGTGTAATCCAACTTTTTTGGAAAAATTGTCGTCCTGATAAATTAAGTAAAAATTCCCAGTATTCAGTTGGACTATTAAAATGGTATTAGATCATTTTATCTGTTATCACATGAAGTTGTTGAGTGTCATGTGTAGTTGTTGTTTAGACCTAAGTCTGCACCTCTATCCCGTCTCTCTCTTTTTTGCATACCTTCCTAGAATTTTTTCCTCCTCTGGTTGATAAAGTCATTTTCCCTTTTGGTAAATCACTTCGTTTTCCTTATTGTCTTGCTTGACTAATTATTTGCACAATTTCTTTATGTTTTTCTTGAAATATAAATACATATCGTGATTTAGTTCAAATTATTGGTCATCTTTTTTCCCATTAATTTAGCTCACAACAGGTTTTCCAAGTCCTTTGTTTGCATAAGAAACAACCATGAGCACAAAACACAACATTTAGAGCAGTCCATTTCTGATCTAGGGGATCAAATTTTGCTCAAAAATTCAAAGTTCTTGGAATTGCTTCAAATCGAATGAGAGTGTGTACCTCGTCGTTACGAACCCAACACAACTCGTTTGGGTTCAAACGGACGTCGGGAGTGAGAGATATCCTGTTTTGTTCAAAATGACAAACAGACAAAAAAAAGGGATGTTGATTGTACAGTCCATACGGACGCTGATGTGGCAGGCCGTATGACACATGGCAGGCAATTATTTGGACAATTGGCATGTGACATGGCTTGTTTGTAGTGAATGGGTTGGTGACACATGGCCCAATCAATGGCCTCCATGTGTCACATGTATATTGGTTTAAAATTATGTTGTTGGTCAGAGTCAACCCCACGACCTCCGGGTAGGGGGGAGAGACTTGGGAAGAGCCACCAATCGGCGCACCACTGGTTGGTCCTTGTTATATATATGGAAATATATTTATATATGTTTTCACATGTGGATAGTTGGGGCACGACCGGGCAGGGGCTTAGCCCCAACCCTTGGTCGCACATTGCATTAACATATGACCCATTGCTATACCGTTTGGTGCGCACGCGTGGTTGCGTTTTGATTTGGTTTCAATGGTTATACAAACGACCCGCCACTTGTCCTTTAACCATTCTCTTGTGGAACGAGGGCCTATGTTTACACTTTCACGCAGTCATATGGGTCATACGACCTTTCCCTTGATGGTTAGGGGCTACGTGCACCCGTAACTGTCCTACAATTTGCACGGTTCGCGCGGTTGCATCCGGTGCTAAGTTTTTATTCTTAAATATGTGTGTGGTCTAGTTTGAGAAAAACAAGGGTGCGTTTTGTAGATGCAGAGACAACAAGTTTGAAGGGGGACTTCCAGGAATCCTATCTTCTTCAATTTTTGGCCAAACAAGGTGCCGAAAAAGCCCATCTAGGGGTTTTTGGACGTTCTGAAGCCATTAGAGCAGTCAATTTGGAATTTTGAGCATTGTAAAGAACATTTTTGA
>ML801739.1:32711-43685 GCA_009831015.1 Picea engelmannii | reverse complement strand
GCCTTTCGTTTAGATTTGCCTCCTTATATGCAAATGTATGCAGTTGTTAATGTTGAGAATTTGAAATTGTATGAGCCTCCTTTGATTGATGATCAAGGAGAGCATGTTCAGATTCCTTCTATAGATGATTTTTCCCCATAATAGCTTACAAAACTACATGAAGACACAATCCTTGACAGGAGAATACGAACTTCAAAACGAGGAAATGTGGAGTATCTTCGAGTTGGTCTTAAAGGTACAAATCCAAGAAAATCCAAGTGGATTGAGGTTGGAAAGGTGAGGGAACTATACCCTAATCTTCAAATAGACTAAAAATAGTCTTTTGGAGGTCCAAAAGCTTTCCAATGGGGAGGTGTGATCCAGGGGATCAAATGTTGCTCAAAAATTCAAAGTGCTCAGAATCGCTTCAAATCGAATGAGAGCGTAGGCCTCATCGTTATGAACCCAACACAACTTGTTTGGGTTCAAATGGACGTCAGGAGAGAGAGATATCACGTTCTGTTCAAAATGACAAACAGGCAAAAAAAAGGGATGCTTACTCTACAGTTCGTACGGACGCTGACATGGAAGGTCGTACGACATGTGGTAGGCCATACAACACATGGCAAGTAGTTATTTGGATAGTTGGCATGTGACATGGATTTTTTGTAGTGAATGGGTTGGCGACACATGGCCCAATCAATGGCCGCCACGTGTCACGTGTATATTGGTTTAAAATTATGTTGTTGGCCAGAGTCGACCCCGTGACCTCTGGGCAGGGGGGAGAGACTTGGGAAGAGATGCCAATAGGCGCGCCATTGGTTGGTCCTTGTTATATATATTGAAATGTATTTATATATGTTTTCACATGTGGATAGTTGGGGCGCGACCGGGCTAGGGCTTAGCGTTAACATATGACCCATTGCTATAGCATTTGGCGCGCGGGCGGTTGCGTTTTGATTTGGTTTCAATGGCTATAAAAATGACCCACCACTTGTCCTTTAACCATTGGCTTGTGGAACGGGGGCCTATGTTTACACTTGCGCACGGTCATATGGGTCATACGACCTTGCCCTTGACGGTTGGGGGCTAGGTGCGCCCGTAATTGTCCTACAGTTTGCACGGTTCACGCGGTTGCATCCAGTGCTAATTTTTTACACTTAAATATGCACTTGGGCTAGGTTGAGCAAAACAAGGGTGCGTTTTGTAGATGCAGAGACAACAAGTTTGAAGGGGGACTTCCAGGAAGCCTATCTTCTTCAATTTTTGGCCAAACGAGGTGCCGAAAAAGCTTAGCTAGGGGTTTTTGGACATTCTGAAGCCATTGGAGTAGTCAATTTGGCATTTTGAGCATTGTAAAGCACATTTTTGAGAACTTTGAGAAAATAATACAAATGATCCATTGGAAGATGGACCAGGAGATGTAGCCCAAGAGAGGGGTGAACTCCTTTATCATTTGTTGTGTTATGTGTTGTCTGTTCATTGTTATTGTTGCTATTTATATGCATATTGAATGAGTAAATCCTATTAAATTTGTGTTGCAAAGTTGATCCATTTGCATTTTAACACATAAATTTTACTTGCAAATAATTTCAAGAATACAAGTCTTCTTCATTTTTAGATCAATTTCGGACTTGAAATACAGGCAAATAGAGAGGTTCAATTTTCAACGGTGGAGATCCCATGAGAATTTTAGATTAAAGAATCTCATGCATTCGGAGTTTCAAAGTCATGCAAGGCTTCAAGACCAGACAAAAGCTCCAAACTACCGAAGTGCTGAAGCAAGCGACATGCATCCACCAAGGAGACATGGCATTTATTTCAGAACACCACATCACTCTAGGCCCGTACTACTCCGAGAGTTATACAATATTTGCATGCAAAGAATATCAAACCTCGAAGTGTCGAAGACACTTGGAACTCATTATTTCAGAGGTGTGGTGCTCATCTGTCAAATATACATGGAATCCATCTGGAGAAGACACATGGCACTTAGTTCAATCACCTTTTGGAATAGCATTTTCTCATTCTCAAGTGACACATATCACTCTCCTTTTGTGACACATTGGCAACTGTGACATCATATAACGTCAGGCCACCACGTCACTCTGGGAACGTACTACTCCAGGAGAACTTCATGGTTCACAATCCAAAACTCTCGAGGCCCGAAGTGCCGAAGCACGTGGAAACCATCAGTTCAGACATGTGGCACACTCATCAATCATGAAACATGGCACTCATTCTAGGTCATTTGGTTGTGTCATTCACCCATTTCCACATGAAACCTGTCACCCTTTTTTCCATGACACGTCATCACAATGACGTCAGGAGATCATCCTCCAGGAGTTATTCCTGCTCAGCATCCAAAGCTATCGAACGCCAAAATTGGTGCTCTCTCTAAACATGATTAAAGGGATCCTGGAGTTGGAAGATGAATAAATTTTAGTAGGGGCGCTAAAATAGCAGGGTTACCTAGATCATATATTGCAACAAGATCGACGACCACACTTCATTGTGGAGACAGAACATGCTCGAACGTTAAAATCCTAGAGCGGTCTTGGAATTGAAACCATGGTATAACTAAAGAGGTATGTGGCAATTGGTGGTGGATTGCGGGAGTCAGAGTGGTGTGAATCCAAACCTCCCTTGACAACTTCCACAATCATGTGCTTATATAGTGTCCAATCCTAGAGCAGCGCATGGAAACAAAAGAAGGGAGTTCCCAGATCACATATTGTGACAAGCTCGATAGCCACACTTCATTACGGAGACAGAAAGTGCTCGAACATTAACATTTGTGACCTATCTATCAACAGGAAGAAAGGAGCTACAGAATCTACAGAGCAATTTTACAAAGGGCATTAAGGAATGGTGCTATGCACTGGACATTACAGTCATAGGTTTTGAATTCATTTCTTCCTCTTGACTTTGATAATTTGGAGGGAACCAAAGATAAACAGGTGGCAGTTGGAGATTAGCATATGAGCTTGGAGGACACATGGAACTGGAGAATATGTGCCAAAGCAGCAAGACATGCCTTTCATTTTTTGTTAGAGTGGTTACCAACATGCTCCTTGATTTTAGGAGTTTGTTAAATCTATTGGTACATATGTTAGACCTATATCGTTTTTAGGATAATCCTAGGATAGGAAGGTCATCTCGTACCCCTAGTTGTTGTCTATTGTTTTGATTGTAAATACATCATATGAATGATACGAGAGGTTCATATGGTTGAACACAGATCCCTTTATGTAATGTTTTGACTAAATAGAGTTTTTGTCTAGTTATGTATTAGACTTGAGACATTTTCATTAATAGAAGTCAGTTTCCTTTCATCATCTTGTTTCTTCCTATTATGAAATTCTCATGATTGGATGATCCATATGAGATGTTGTGGTTGTGTTATAATGGAGGTTTGATTATAATACTACTATTAATGTTTTTCAATGTTTTAAACTTTAAGTTCAAGAAGTTCTTGTGACTGAGTTTCTCTTCTCCTAGTTGCTTGAAGGCCTTATGCTTATAGCAGAGATATCCGCGTTCCTAACTAAGTCTTCCCTATATTCACCTTTATCCTTAAACCATTGACTGAAGTTAATAAAAACCTCATTTTCTTATGCATCCTAGCCCATATTTATGTGTTAAACATTCTTATGCTGAGCTTTGTCTATTTGACCTTTAAGAATGAATTTACATTCATAAACATTTTTATGGGTACTAATCTTATCCTATTGGAATCTGAGGGTGATTCTTAGTGATAACTTTCTTGGCGCCATTTTTGGGGAACGAATTGAAAAAATTTCCCTGGGATTGAATGAAAAAGAAATATTGATTCTCAAGGTGCATTAGAAATTAGTATATTGAATATTGCAGCTTGCACCTGGTGACTCCATTGTTTCAGTTGTGGCTCCCAAAGGTAGACACATGAGGTCTACTCCACATCTACCTATGGAAACACCTGAAGCTAACCCAGAGAATATTATCAAGGAAGGAAAGGCTTCTCAAGAATGATTTTCAATTGATGTTCCAGGTACTTTTGGTCATTTACATGATTCTATATTTAAAACTCCAATAGCTATATCCAATTCTCCTCTTTTACCCTCTACTGAAGTTTCTAGAAATTTGGATTTTGTAAATTTTCTTGTTGGATACTCTTCTTTTAGCCCAAAATTGAAAGAAGAAAGTTTTGAAACACTTGCCTCTCCTGATGTTGTAAGTTGGTTCATACTTGAGAGATTATAAGATTTTCCTTCTTTATTCTTTCCTACTTTCCTATCAAAGTTGTTGTGACTAAAGAGGAGGAAACATCTTTTCCCTTCGACCCTATACCTCTTCCTATGAAAACTGAAACCTCTCCATCCAAGCTCCTTCTTTCTCCAAAAATACAAGTTGTAGTTGTACTTGTCAAAGCTCCATCTCCCCCTTGTTATCCTATAGTTCACAACCCAATGGCAAGTGCTAATCTTCCTAGAAATAGGATGGATGCCATAGTGGTTGCTAGGTGTTCCCCTCTTATTTTACCTCAGCCTATGAATTCTCTCCCAGTTGGATACTACCTTAAGTACATGCCCAAATTCACGGGGGAGGAAGACATAACTAGAGAAGAACACCTTGCAGCTTTTTATAGTTATGCAAATAATCTTAACATTGAGAATGAGGATGTATGGAGGAGGGTGTTTGTATAGATCCTTGATGGTGAGGATAGAAAATGGTTTATGGGTTTGACTCTTCGATCTATTTTTGTGTTTGAATCTTTGGATGATGATTTATTGAGGTATTGGGGGGGTAAAAAGGATTTCCTTTATTATATTACATAATTTGGGTGACTTCGGAGGAAGGAGGGGGAATCTGTTGCATGATTCTAAAAAAGACTTAATAAAATGTACAACAAGATTCCCACTGAAGTAAGTCCTACAGAAACCTCTGCCAAGATTACCTATTCCAATGATTTTGAACCTGAGCTTTTCCTCCTATTGAGAGAAAGAAGATCTACCTCTCTAGCTCATATGCAAGATGCAACCTTGGAAGTAGAATCTAACATATTGGCATCTAAAAAACTTAGGGGAAAATCAGATAGAGACAGAAGGAAAGGTAGGGCTGAATCTTCAACCTCAAAATACTTTGTTGTCCACCCTCAATTTGATGAACTTACCAAATTGGAAAAATCAATTTCTGCTGAAATTTAGAAGTTGAAACTTGAAGGAAAATAGAACTATAGGAACACACAGAATGTTGATAATAGAGGTAATTACAAAAGAACAAATAATGCCCCTCAGGTCCTTCAAAGAGATTGAAAAAATAGGGACAGGGATGATAAAAAATTTCAATCTCCTCTCCAAAATAACCTTGTTGTTGATGAAGAAGGAGGGGATGAAGAAGTTGATCCTGAAATCCATTGTCTTGGTGACACCTCTACATATCCTCATTTAACCCAATCTGGATATGAAGAGTCTCTCATGGATAGTCAATTAAATGAATTGAGTAAAGGGGAAAAATCCAATGAAAATCCAAGTAAATACAACCTAATATCAAAAAAGAAAGAGGGAAATACTGACACTTCAAATAAGCCCACTAAAACAGAAAAAAATTCTAAGACTGTGGAAGCTAGCAACATAGAAAAATATACACAAAACCCCCAAACATTGGTTAATATCCCTACCCCATAAATTAAGGAGATTCTGAAATATCCATCCTCTTTTAGCTTTTGGAGCGGATTAAGAATGAGGAATTCAAAAGATATCTTCCAAAATGTTGCAGCCCGAGTCTTCCTCAAATTCCACAAATTCAATCAACCTTCAAGATGAAAATCATTAGTCATATTGAGACCTTTGGTAGAGGATAGGGATGCATCTTTCCCCCCTTTATACACATCATTAAACATTCATGTTAAAGTGTTGCACAACTTCTTGATGGACTCAGTGGAACCTCATAACCTCATGCCTAAAATTTTCATGGATGAGATTTGGTTGGAAATTACAAAAAAATATCATGACCTATACTCATTTGATTCTAGCAAGGTGAAGTGTCTTGGGGTTATTAAAGACCTGGTTGTTACCATGTTCCAATTTCCAATGAAAAGTGTGGTCATGGATATTGTGGTAGCTGATGTCCCCCATAAGTTTGGGATGCTCTTTTCAAGATCTTGGATCAAAAGACTAGGGGGAACTTTGAAGATGGACCTTTTATATGACACCATTATTGTGTTTGGGGGAGAAAATAGAAGGCTTTATAGGGAGGAATAACTAGCTTACATCATCAATGATGAAGAAAATCCTACCAACCACCCTATTCTTGCATTTGATACTGATTTATGATCCAGTATGTTACAGCTCACTGATGCTCCTCAACCAGATATTGAAATCAGAAAACAACCTCTTGCCTCTTGTGAAGATCCTCCTCCTAATACCTTTGTTTGGAAGATTTGTTTTGATAGAGCCTCTTCTAAGAAGGGTGTTGGTGTTGGGGTAGCCTTTATTTCCCCTACCCAAGAGACTATATCTTTGTCTTACAAGCTTGAATTTGAAACTACAAATAATGTGGCATAATATGAGGCTCTTGTTTTGGGTTTGAGGGATGCTAAAGACATGAAGATTGAAGAGCTAGCAGTGTTTGGAGATGCTGAATTATTTTTCCACCAAGTCAAAAATATGTATCAAGCTAAACAACCCGGGTTAAGGATTTACATAAATGAATTTTGGGATCTTGTTGATAGTTTATTCTTAGATTTTAATATCTCATTTGTTCCAAGAGAGGAGAACACTATGGTGGATTCCTTGGTTGTTTCAGTGAGTAGTTTTAGAGTTCCTTTGCCCCCTAAACTCAAATATGATGTGTAAGTGAAGTATAGACCCTCTATATATGAGAATGTCAAACATTGGAATGTTTTTGAGGATGATCTTGAGATAAAAATAGTTCTTGAGACCGTGGATGAGTGTTTTGCCTCGCATATTGATCAAGATTATGATACTGAAAAAATCCCTCGTGCTGATATTTTTCTGAATAAAATTGTTGACCATCATATTGTTCATTTTCCCAGTAACCATATTCCAAAAGGACTAGTCCCCTTGGAGAGATTGTTTGAAAGAAATTGTGTTGTTGTAAAGGTTAAAGGTTTAACTGGAAATGTTGATGTGACTGAATGCAATTTAGGTACAAAGGAGGATCCAAGGTATGTTAAACTATCTAGCAACTTGTCAAAAGAACAAAGGAATGAGTATGTTAATCTTTTAAAGGAGTTTGTTGATGTTTTTTCCTAGAAATATGAAGATTGAAGAACATATGACACAAACATCATTGAACATAATATCCCTTTGAAATATGAGACCAAGCCCTTTAGGAAGAAACTTAGATAGATAAATCCCATGTTGCTTCCTATTATGGAAAAAGAAGTGAAGAAGTTGTTGGATGCCAAAATCGTCATTCCTTTGAGATACTCTGAGTGGGTGGTTAAGTTGGTCCGTGTGAGGAAGAAAATGGGGAAATTATACTATGTGTTGATTTCAAGAATTTCAATAGAATCTCTAAGAAAGATAATTACCCCTTGACAAATATGGAGCACATTTTGCAGAGAGTCATTGGTTCATCTAGCATGTATATGATTGATGGATGTTTTTTGGCTACAATTAGATCTTTGTCTTCTTTGAATATAGAGAGAATATAACCTTCACTACTCCTTGGGGCACATTCATGTCTGCTAAAATTCCCTTTGGATTGATGAATGCAGAAGCGACCTTTCAATGAGCAATGGAAATTCCCTTCATTGGGGAGAAGAACAATTTTGTAGTCATCTATCTAGATGACATTAAAGTGTTCTCAAAATTTGATAAAGAGCATTATCATCATTTGAAAAAGGTCTTCCTGAAGTGGATAATTTTTTGTCTCTCTCTCAATCCTAAGAAGTCCTTGTTTTCTATGAAGGAAGGTAAGTTATTGGGGCACATTGTATCAACATAAGGGGTCATAATTGATCCAAGCAGAGTAGAGGCCATCCAAACCTTATATTTTCCTAGATCCAAGAAAAAACTCTAGTCTTTCTTGGGGAAAATTAGTGAAGTACATTACAACCATGCTTAGGAAAGGAAATGAGGTTAAATGGACTACTGAGGCTTGAGAATATTTTGATCAGATAAAAAAGGCCTTTATTGAATCACCTATGCTCATCAGCCCTGACTATTACAAGGAGTTTCTGATATTTTCCTTTGCCTCATTAGAAACATTGGTTGTTGGTTTGCTGCAGAAAAATACATAGGGGTTAGAGAATCCTATTTCCTTTTTCAGCAGAGCATTGAGGGATGTAGAAATGAGATATGATATCATGGAAAATAAGGTTTATGATTTGGTCAAATCCCTCAAGGTTTCAAAGAATATGTTATGCATTCAAAGATTGTTGTATATGTTCCATCAACCTCAGTGAAAGAGATACTTATCCAACCTGACATAGATGGGAAGAGGAGAAAATTGATTGCTAAAATTTTGGAATTTGAACTTGAAATGAAGCCCACTAAATTAGTGAAAGTACAAGGTTTAGAGAGGTTTCTAGTTAAATAAAATTTCAAATCTTTAGGGGTTAATTTCATGAACATAAACTCATAAAATCAACAAGTTGAATTTGTTGATAAAATCTCCCATGTCAGCCCAAATTTGGTAGAATGCACTTGGTATAAAGACATCATATATTTTCTGTAGAAGTTGCAGCCTACTCATGGTTTAGACAAGAACAAGGTGAGAGATTTGAAGCTTAAAGAAACCAGATATTGTCTAATTGGTCATGTCTTATATTGGAAAGATCCTCTAGGAGTTCTTTTGAAATGTCTAGATCGACAGGAAGCCCAAAAGGCCATGACTAACTTTCATGACAAACTGTGTGGGGACCATCATTTTTGGATAACCACAGTCTATAAGATCCTCAAAGATGGGTATTTATGGCCTAGCATTTTTACTGTTGTTTGTGAAAATATTAGAGCTTGTGTCAAATGCGAAAAGTTTTCTAGAAAGCCACAACTCAAATATTTTCCTTTGAAGCATGTGGTAGTTTCTAGACCATTTCATCAGTGGGGTCTTGAATTCATTGGGGAAATCCACTCAGCTTCAAGTGGTCAACATAGGTGGATTTTGAATGCCACTGATAATTTCACCAAGTGAATAAAAACCATTCCTACAAGGAATTCCTCCCACAAGGTAATCATTATTTTTCATGAGGATATCATGTCAAGATTTGGTTGTCCAAGCAAGATTGTTACTAACAATGTTGCCTCCTTCAAAGATGAACCATTGATCAAGTTGTGTAAGTAGTATGGGATTACATTAGTCCATTATACTCCTTCCTATCCCCAAAGAAATGGTTTGGCAGAGTCCTCTAACAAGAGCCTCATAAAGATCATAAGGAAATTGTTAGAAGACAACAAGAAAGCATGGGACTCAAAGCTGAAATTTGGATTATGGGTTGATAGAGTTACAACAAAGAGGTCACTTGGTGTTTCCCATTTTCATCTTGTACATGGGGTTGAGCCTATATTTCCTACTCAACTTGCCTTTCTTGTGGAAAAAATGCTCTAGAACTACCAAGAAGAACCTGATGATATGTTCAGGGGGATACAAAAACTAGTAGAAGTACAAAAGAATAGAGAGAAACTACTTGAAAAAGAACAGGACCATCAATAGAATATCAAGCAAGCCCTTGA
This sequence comes from Picea engelmannii, assembly GCA_009831015.1. Taxonomy (NCBI): domain Eukaryota; kingdom Viridiplantae; phylum Streptophyta; class Pinopsida; order Pinales; family Pinaceae; genus Picea; species Picea engelmannii. Next base: position 34,026 of record ML801739.1, on the reverse strand, counting down.
CAAGAAGATAAGCAAAGAATATTTCCAACTGGGAGATATAGTGCTCAAGTGGGATGCACCCAAGCAAGACAAAGGAAAACATGGTAAATTTGAATCCTTGTGGATTGGTCCCTTCAAGATTTATGAGGTATTTTCAAATAAGACTTATAAACTGCAAAACTTGGAGGATTTTGAAGTTTCTGGTGGCCCTGTAAATGGGCACTTTCTGAAGAAATATTTTTATTGAGACATGATTGGCTTTCCATTCATAGTAAATATCACTTTTTATTTTTTATTTATGTTTGAATAAACTACCCCATATCCCTAGGATAAGACATTGAATCTCCTTATTCTTGGTAGCTCACAGGGGGCATGCCATCCCCTGTGGAGCCAATGTAATCACATGAAGTCATTTAGGGTCACATGTAGTTGTTGTTTAGACCTAAGTATGCACTTCTTCCCCATCTCTCTTGTTTCCGCATACCTTCCTAGAATTGTTTCCTCCTCTGGTTGATAAAGTCATTTTATATTTTGTTCAATCACTTGGTTTTACTTATTGTCTTTCTTGAATAATTCTTTGCACAAAGTTTTTCTATTTTTTTTAAGGATAAACACATATCATGATTTGGTTCGAATTGTTTTCCATCTTGTTTTCCATTGATTGAGCTCACAACAGGTCATCCAAGTCCTTTGTTTGCACAGTGTTAGCACTCTGTAAATCCTGTATGGCTGATAGAAAAATGACATAGGTAATTGTTTGTTAAGAACCAAATATCAATATAGCATAGAAAAACCTCAGAATAAGTACTCAACGACTTGAAAAAGAGATAATTTTAGATAATAAGCCTCTTCGAGGGGGAAACCTCCTTTTACCCCACATAAATGTTCAAGTACAAGATGATTCCAAATGAAAATGTCTCCTTGGTATGTATAGGAGACTAGGAGGTATAATTACAACTAATGGAATAAAGATGACATAAATAAAATAATAATACTAATATAATATTCCCCAATTAAGGGGTAATCAACCAATATTAGGGCTTAACATGTCCCTCCCCTTCAGACAAGTGTTGTCCACAATGCTTGAGTAACTTTGGATTCTTCTATATAAAAGACTCATCTTCCCAAGTGGAATATTCAACCGATAGTTTCCTCCATTTAATGAGATACTCTGAAATGGATCTATTCCTTAGCTAGTGAATTCTTGTGTTAGTGATGGATTCAGGCTCCAATATGATTTTTCCTTCCTCGTCAAGTTATGGAAATATAGTTTGAACTAGTATCTTGTCCCCTATAACATTATTTAAGCATGAAACATGGAAAACTGGGTGTACTC